>PVKC010004541.1:0-35426 GCA_004027635.1 Crocidura indochinensis | reverse complement strand
TTTCTTTTCTTTTATTGTTTTGGGGTCACACCCAGCAGTGCTCAGGGACTACTACTGGCTCTACGCTCAGAAATTGTCCCTCCCAGGCTTGGAAGACCATATCGGATGCTGGGATTCTAACCATCTTCTTCTGCATGCAAGGCAAATACCTTACCTCCCTGCTATCTATCCGGCCCCTCTTTTTTTTTAAATTTTTTTTTAAGTTTTTGGTTTTTGCCGTACTGTGAGATTACCAACTGGGAGAGACTGAGGGGATCTGTCATCTTTTCATGTTTCTCTACTCTACTGTCTCCTGAAACTCTCCTGAGAGGGCCAAGAAGGACCCAACAGAAACTATCTTCTAGAGGCACCCAAGCAGAAAGGCCAAGAAAGACTGAGTGAGTGAGTGAAAACTGGCCACCAGAGGTGCCCTGGGAGAAAGGTAGATTCATTGTGAAGGCATGCAGGATGGGTCTACCCCTGCTGTGAGATTACCAACTGGGAGAGACTGAGGGGACCTGTCACCTTTGTGTGTTTCTCTACTCTTCTGTCTCCTGAAACTCTCCTAAGAGGTACAAGAAGGGCCCAGCAAAAACTATTTCTTAGAGACTCCAGAAGAGTTTGGCTCCACTTTGCTTCTCAGCTGCCTGCTCTTCTAACTAATGAGCCCCACCATAACATGCAGAAAAAATCACTACAAGCGTTACCATGGGGAAACCTTGCAGGCAAACACCATGTACAGAGAATGAAGATGATAGCTGTAATGACCCAAAAAATACCAACCATCAGATAAATCTCTCAGATAAGGAGTTTAGAATAGAAATATGGAGGATCCACATGGAAATTAAAGAAAACATAGCTCTAGCTTAACAGAACACAAATATAGAAATCCTGAAAAACATGGTAGCTGAACTGAAAACCTCAATGGAAAGCCTCTCCAACAGGGTAACAGCAGCCTAGGACAGAATCAGTGAACTGGAAGATGAAATGCAGAACAACTCCATACAGCAGAAGAGATCGGAAAAAAATCTTAAGGCAAACAATCAGACAATGGAAAATGTACTCAAAGAATGTGAACAGATGAAAATACAAGTCTTTGATAAACTCAAGAGAAACAACATAAGAATAATTGGAGTCCTAGAGACCCAGGTTTTTGGTTTGTGGGCCACACTCAAGGATGCTCAGGGATTACTTCTGGCTCTATACTCAGAAATCACTCCTGGCTTGGGGGACTATATGGGATGCCAACGATTGTACCAGGTCCATCCTGGGTCAGCTGCATGCAAGGCAAAAAAGCCTACCACTGTACTATTGCTCTGGCCCCAACCTTTTATTCTTAATCTAGCAGCTGGTAACCATACAAGCCATTAGTAAGTATGGTAACCCAGGTGTTTTTATAGAGATTTTTCTATTTGAATACTATGTTTTCTATTTTAAAAAATTATCAACTATTTATTTTAATAAAATATTAACTATTTTGGTTAATAAATAAATAAAAAATGATGGTTCTCCCATCATTCACATTATTTTTCTTATGATTTTATTTCCAAGAGGTACAGACATTCTTTGGACCATCTACCATTAGTACTTCACCATCCTTAGAGACACAGCTTGACTCTGAAGTATGACTCAGTTTGACTGAAGCCAAATATCATTTTTAAATATTGGTCATGTAAGACTCTACATGTAGTGCAACATTAGATTAAAGAACCTCAACCTCTTTATAGAATTCTATCCATAACAATTTAGATATAGCATTATTTTTCTGAATCCAGAAAATGAGAAGCTAATTTATTAATTTTTTAGTGCTGGGAATTGAAGGAAGAGGTCAGTAAAAATAAAACAAGTGCTCTACTGCTAAGACAAAGTCCCAGCCTGAACACTCAAGTACTTTTAAGATTGTCAAAAGAAGAAGCCATTCATGTCTTCTCAGATGTTGAGTATCAGATACTGATAAGTTGACAGGTACTTTAGCTGTAACCATGACTGTATTATGACAAGTAACATAACTCTCCAAATACTCTTGCAGCAGAGAGCCAAGGGGAATTGTGAGAAACTGTACAGGCCCATTTGGATGCTTTCATCTTAATTTAACTTAAGCTGATATAAATTAAGAAAGTTTCATGCCTTTTTTGAACAGAAATTGTTCAGACTTGGTGATTTATAGCACTTTTAAAAAGTGTATTCCTTCACTCGAACTATTTTTGAACCATTCATCATACCTCTCCAGCCTTATTCCAGAACATAAGAAGTATTAAATGTCTCCAAGAATTCCTGGCAAAGATTTTCAGCAGCAACTATTGAGAAATAGAGTATTAGTGAATATTAAATCCTATTGCCTTGAATAAGACATAGATGGAAATGCAAGTAGTAACAAAGAGAACTATCTGTCCACTGAAATCCTTTCTTTCCTTAGGCACACAGTTGGATTAATTTTCCAAATTCCCTTGCAATTAGGTGTGCCAGAAGATCAGATTCTGTCCTGGAATGTGAGTGGAAGAGAGGTTTACCATTCCTGGGCTTGGCTTTTTGTTTTGTTTTGATTTTTCCAGAGAGAAGCTATGTCTTCTCATGTTCCTTTTTTTTCCTTCCTGTGGGAGAGAAATGAGCCTACCAGTGCCAGAATAATCTTAGCTGTTGTATTTTTCAGTTATCAGAAGTACTGCCAGGCTGCTTTTTTCAAAAGATACATATAAAAGAGGGGTTCCTTGCCGTAAGCCACCTGTCCTGAGCCCAGATATAGATGGTGAGGAATATACATTATGCATTAACTAACACATGTTTGGGTCTATTCATCATCACAGTTTAGCACTGAAGGCTGTTAGAACATGCCACCTCCAAATATATCACTTCAGCATAAGAATTATTGTTCTAAAAGCACTTGAAAAAACAGAACTAAAAGTTCTGACTTCTTGCTGAGACTGGATCTGAAACCCCTGTGTAAAATGTGCCCTCCCTATATCCAGAGGAGAAGCATTCTCATCACAAAAAAACAAAACAAAATGGTACTGACAGACCTTGTGAAAAGAGCCCATATTTATGCAGGCTTCTGATTGCACTACTGACAATTGCTTCTGTTCAACTTGATTTATTAATACTTAGGCCTCGCCATTCTTGTGTCTTCACTTTCCTTTGGGGGCTCCACGGGTAGGTAAAACCTGTATTTTTTTCTTGTACTTTTTTTCTGCACTTGTTTATTTAGCTTAAGCCAGTACAATTCTCAGGCAACAGAGGGTCTAAGAAAACAGAGGTAATATTTGGCTTCCCATCCATCAAAACCCAGTGTCTCTATAGGATGAATTTTAAAATTATGTGTTTTGCTACGATCACACAGAAGAGAGGTATCTGCACTGCATTTAATAGCTTTTGCTCTGTCAAAGTTATTTTGTTTTGTTTTGTTTTGTTTTTGGGCCACAGTTGGTGACTCTCAAGGGTTACTCCTCTCTATATGCTGAGAAATCACTCCTCGTTGGGAGACCATATGGGACACTGAGGGTCGAATCTAGGTCTGTCTGGATCAGCCAAGTGCAAGGCTAATGCCCTACTGCTGTGCTATCGCTTTGACCCCTGTCAAAATTATTTCTATATGTATTACTATTTGAGAGTCTGATTTTCATCACCGAAAACCTTTCATGCTTAGAAACTGCATATCATTGTTTTTTTATTTCCAAATTGCACTGTCATAAAGAACATTAAAAGGTCCAAATCTAAAATCACACAAATTAAAAGCCCCAAATTGAGTATTAATCAAGAGAAATTTCTATAGTCCTTAAGGAAAAACAACAATATTTCAGTGTCACACCTGAACTGACCATAGACATCTGTAATGTAATGACCAGTAAGGTTAATGAAGTTAACAGCTGTCCTTACCTGCCATAGAGGACATGTTGATAATGACACCACCATCACCTCCATTTTGTCTACTCATGTAATCCCAGCCAAGATAGGTTCCACTGATGACAGACACCTAAATCAGAGAAACAGATGAGAAGAACAATGGTATATATTTTATGATAGTTACACATACAATTTTATTATTGCTTTTTCAGAAATTCAGGAGATTTTATCAAATATTTCAATATTCACACATATTGCTAAAAATACTTTGAAAAAAATTTTTAAAGCTAGTTTATCTGAATTTTCTTTTTCTAGATAAGATGTGTGGATCTTAATCACAAGCCTGCACTTTATTTAGATGTCCTGTCTGTGATGATCTCACACAGGTGATGTGACCATTGTGAGATATTGTTTTAACAGTATTTATAGCTCTTTCAAGAATTATTTACATTCTTATTTAGAAAAAATTGAATATAAAACCTATTTGTTTTTTAAAAATAATATATATTCTATTATCTAGGTAGATTTGGGGGTTCATACTTTGCAATGCTCAGAGGTTACTTCTGGCTCTGTAATCAGGGATAACCAGACTAAGCTTAAGGAACCATGTAGATATCAGAGATCAAAGAAGGATCAGCTGTATTTACAAGGTAAACACCCTACCTACATACTATGATACTGCAATTCTAATCCCATATAGTTTGGGGGAGAGTCCACACCCAGTTCTGCTCAAGGGTTACTTCTGGCTCTACACTCAGGAATTACTCATAGCAGTACAAAGGGGATAATATGGTATGTAGAAGATCAAATATAGGTCAGCTGTATGCAAAGCAAATAATGCTTTACACACTGTATTATTGCTCCAACCCCATATATTTTTCATAATGTCTAAGTAACCCACATTCACCTATAGTTTAATTTTCTAGGCTCTCATAATATATACCGTAGTATAAAATTTCAGTTTCTTAAAATTTTCCTCTTTTTGTTTTATTTTATTTAAGAGAAATTCAATTATGCATGTGTATTGACATATCCACATCAGAATACAAAGTCAATACAGACATTATTGAATTCTAACTCAGTCATAGAAATACCTTTTTTTTTTATTTTAACCAATTGCTGGCTTAGGAATCAATCACTGATTTATTTCCAGACACTGAACACCAAAGAGCAGTCAGCTGGAAATGGGGTCTGGTACTGAGAGGGGCATAGACTCAATATTGCTGAATATTGAGTGCAATAAAATTACGCATTTTACTACAAGACAGTTATCTGCACTGCATGTCATACATTTTGCTCTATCAACAGTATATCTATCTGCATTACTATTTGAGAACCTGACCATCACCACTGAAAACTTGTCATGCTGAGAAACTACATATCATTGCTTGTTTTATTTCCAAACTGGACTGCCATACAGTACATTAAAAGGTCCAAATCTAAAATCATACAAATTAAAAGCCCCTAATTGAGTATCAACCAAGAGAAATTTCCATAGTCCTTGAAGAAAAGCAATAATATTTCAGTGTCAAACCTGAGCTGACCATAAATATGCATTTGTAGTTGAATGACGAATGAGAATTTAATGAAGATAACAGCTACTTAAGTCAATTTTAAGTGCTAATTTTTGCACTTTAGAAGGCCTAAAAGTGGGGTAAGGGTGATTATACAGTGGGTAGAGTATTTGATTTGCACATTGCAGACCAGGGTCCAATTCTCTGCACCTTGTATGGTCCCTCAAGTCAACCAGGAGTGATCTCTGAATACAGAGCTCTGAATAGAGCCAGATATGAACCCCACATTTAAATAGACATACCAATTGTTTTGCATAGGTTGAGCAGTTGTAAGGAAGAGGCCCTACTGTCACTAGCATTCTTATCACAAAAGCAACTTAGAGGTCAGCAAAAGATATAAAAAGAAACTGGTTTCTCTTGATAGCCTGAGCTACAGAAAAGCAACTCTAAACTGTTGTGTTGAATAGACCATGAACTGCTTTTTTCCAGTCTGAGTGGACAATTTTCTGTTCCATGGGTCTATGGTCTGTAATCATGTCAATACTTTAATTTAACTCCTCATTAATTACACTAGTACCAACTAGTTTGAATACTTATTAACAGGCAAAAGGAACTTTCCTGCTATATTTGCACATATAAAATTTCATCACTTCCTATCAAATGGAATGTAATGGAAAATATATCTGGAACCTTAGTTTCCTTTTGAAATTTTGGAATTTCTCTTCCTTCCAACTCATATTTTTAAAGGGTGAATATTTCCCTTGACATCTTCATTGATGAGTCTGGCATCAAGGGGACATATTCATGTCTGCTCCATAGTCTTTAAAAAGTCCATTGAAATTTCTTGACAAATACTTAAGAGTTGCCTTTTGATATAATAATAGTTGTTGATAAAAAAAAAAGTAAATTCTATTCTCTTAAGCCAGGTGTCAATTTGATATTAAGTAGGCTTAGAGAGAATGAGTAAAATATCCACATAATTCTCTTTTAAAAAAGCCAAACAAAGCACTAATGGTTTGTAAAAGGAGAAAAATATGTAGATGGCGGAAATGGCAGAAGTTAGTTAGGTTCTGTTAGATTCTGCCCACGTCTCCAACATGTCAGAACAAAATTTCTGTTTACGTGATTTGGTGATATGCTTTTTATTCTCAGGTATTTAGAACCTTGCTGACACCAGGCTTTTGTGTTTTTAACATCTACAAGATGCAATTCGATAGAAAATTGGGGAATATTTATTTTTGTATTTGAAAACAAGATTTATTTCCATCTTTGTCAAAGGATGACAAATGATTATTTTTCTACACAATATCAGATTAAGAACTGAGAAACTTTTCAAATAAAAGTATTTTTAAGATAATTGTACCAATAAGATCTAATATGTATAATATTTTCACCTCTTTTCTTTTGCTCTAATAATCTCTTCTTTATCCTGAGTGATATAGTAAAGAGATTGATGAAAAACTATAAAATAAAATAAATTTAAATAAAATATAAATTAAATTAAAAGTATTTTTATGCTCAGAAATTGCTCCTGGCAGGCACGGGGGACCTTATGGGGCACCGGGATTCGAACCGATGACCTTTTGCATGAAAGGCAAACGCCTTACCTCCATGTTATCTCCCGGGCCCCAAAAGTATTTTTATAAAATAAAAAATTTTCTGGAGCTGAAGAGTACATCTGGTAAAGTGTTTGCCTGGTATGTTGTTTTTCTGAGCTCAGCACAATATATGATTCCTATAGGAGTAAGTAGCCATGAATAGAGAGCCAGGAATAAACAGAGCAGTACTGGATGTGATGTCCCTCAAAAATAAATAAAAATATTCCTGTTAATAATCTAACTGTCGGGCCCGGAGAGATAACACAGTGGTGTTTGCCTTGCAAGCAGCCAATCAAGGACCAAAGGTGGTTGATTCGAATCTCGGTGTCCCACATGGTCCACTGTGCCTGCCAGGAGCTATTTCTGAGCAGACAGCCAGGAATAACCCCTGAGCACTGCTGGGTGTGCCCCCCCCCAAAAAAAACCAAAATAATCTAACTGTCACTTTGGTTCTTCTATACTGCTCATATGACTTATACATTGGGTCATTATAATATTAAGCAACAAAGGAAATAGAAGATACAGATGATAGTCATTTTCCAATGACCAACATAGAACAGCTGGAATCTATAATACTGTTTTTATATATCTTGTAAAGATTGTTGAATTTATTCTTGACTCTCAAAAATACTCTTTTTGTCCAGGAGGGGACACACCTGGAAGTACTCTTTGAGTACTCAGGGATCATGACCGGTGGGAAGTCTTGTGCGGTGCTGAGGATCAAGGCAAGTTGGCTTCGTGCAAAACAATTTAACATAAGTGAAAAGTTGCCTTTCCTAGTTCTTGTCTTTTCTCTAGCTCAGTTCTAAAGAATGCTATACAGATCACTCTTTTATTCTGACTATATTTGTTTTATATTTTATTTGTTCATATTCAATCTTTTCCCATTTTTGGTTATTTTGGGGTAAACACTCATGTTTCTCCTCACTGAAGGTATGTGTAATTTAGTAAGCTATGCCTATTATTATGGAAGTTATGAGATATTAGTTCCAATATTTTTTCAACTCTTCTTTGGAAGTGTAACATAACTGAGAGATCACTTCATAAAGTAATGGGAGCATGTGAATGAAGACAATTTAGGCTTTTATACCCAGAGTGAAATGCATTTAAGAAATGGCTATGTCCTAACACTGTTCTGGAAGCATCATACAAAGTACAAGTTACTCATATGTCAACTCCTGAGACCTTATGGGCTTTATCTCGTTCCTTTTCACAAACTGGGAGTCTTAAGATCATGATATCAAAATTCACGAATTCTCAATTCAGAACTGAAATCTGTTTTTGATCACTTCTAAATGTATACCTTCTCCCAGTGAAAATCTTGAGTCAACTCTGGCATTTCTGGAAAAATTAATCACCAGTAACACTCACTATGCGTAATTTGTTTTTTAATATGCTAAGGAATTTGGGATATTTTGTCTCTATATCTAACCTAGATGTTCAAAAGCCAACAGAGTAAGAATGGATTTTTAAAGTTGTTTAAAGGTCCAAGAGTTAAAACATGCATCATGGATGACCTGATTAATATTCAAAATGAAATGTTTCCTCTTTGTCTTTCTAGGGAGCACTGAGTAGCTATAGTTATGACTGCAGCTGTTGGTTTGCAACTAAGGAGGAAATAAGAGAAAAAAACAAAGGCAAAAGAATGGGAAGAAGTTATCTCTGAGTGGAAAGAGTGGTGAGAACACAGTGAAGAACAAGGAAGTGGTTGATCTGGAGCAGAAAAAGTTGAAGCACAGGTGAGTCAGGCTGGCAAAAGCATCAGAAATAGCACTACATTGTTTCAAAAGACAAGGATTCTATATTTCCCTAAGCAGGAAATTTGGAATGGCAGTTAGTCAATTGCTACTCACTAAAGATCTACAATAATTTTCTGTTGTGAGAGCATTTCTGAGAAACTCATATTGATCACATAAATATACAATTATCATTCATATTACTTAAAAATGAGTAAGTCTGCTCAGCATGGGAGCAATGTTTTATGAATTCAGAAAAGGGGAATGTAGCAAGAAGCTTTTTAACCAAGTTGCTTTTTTCCGATACTGCACTAACAAAAAAACTAGATAGAAGAACAGGCACTGAATTATATAAGGACATAAATAGGATACAGGGCAGTAACTTAGAAATGGTTCTATTATTTATAAGCAAATATCTGCATTTATTATATATTCCAATGAAAATAAATATAAATGAAAATTGGAGGAGCAATGAGTGGATTTTCTAGATTGTTACAAAGAGTTCAGGTTGGAGAAGTAACATATGTTTCTTTTATATGGTATCAAAGGTACTATATTGTTCTTTGTCTCTAAAACTGAACAAATGTTCTCAGTCCCTGACTTGAATTAAGGCAGTGGTTCTCAAATAGTGGGAAACGCTCCCACAGGGGGTGTGAAGCTCTGTAAAGGGGGGCACATTTGACCTCGCAAACACTGTCATAACAAGCTAAGCCCCGTGTTTATGTCTCTGTATGTCTCTGGAGCTGAGAGTTTCTGTGTCCTGCTTCAAACCCTACTTTGGAAAGCTATGCATTGCAAAACGTGCTCATTGTAGCTATTAATCCAGACATCACCTCTGATTAAAAAATCAGCTCAAATTATTTTATATTTTTTTGTTTTGCAGGTTAGTTTTTTTTTAAATAAAGATACTATTTAATAAAGATACTATTTAATAAAGATACTATTTCTCAGGCACGGGGGCCTGAGAAATGTCTTCTTCCTAGGGGGGCATGACAGAAAATAATTGAGAAGCACTGAATTAAGGTAAGGTATGTCCTCTGAGATCAACAGAGTTCAGAAAATAAAGTTCAGCCTAAGTTAATTTTAATGAGGAAAGATCCAGCAAGCGAAATGCAACTAAATTTTCATCTAAAATTCCATTTGTCATGCATGCAGTCCTTTTAGGATGGAAGATGGTTCAAATTCCAGCATCCCATATGGTCCTTTGTGTCTGCCAGGAGTATTTCTGAGTACAGAACCAGGAGTAACTCCTGAGCGCTGCCAGATATGACCCCAAAACAAACAAAAAAATCAAAAAATAAAATTCCTGGGGCCGGAGAGATATCATGGAGGTAGGGAATTCGCCATGCATGCAGAAGGATGGTTTGAAATCCTGCATCCCATATGGTGCCCCTAGCCTGCCAGGAGCGATTTCTGAGCATAGAGCCAGGAGTAACCCCTGAGCGCTGCCAGGTTTGACCCAAAAACCTAAATAAATAAATAAAAGTTCTCTTATCTTACTGAATATTTTATTTGTATGCAGTTTCCTATTTGGACCTTTATTATCTTGAAACATTTTATCATACTCTGAAACGATGGGAATTTTTAAATGATATAAACATAACCCTCTATTGGATGAACATCAAAAATTCAAAGCCTATTATCTTTTCATAAACTCTTTACTATTTTGATGTTGCTCTGTTAACTGTAGCAATCACTGTGTACTCTTTCGGGAGGTGAAGGTGTGTGTGGGGGGTGTGTGTGTGTAGGTGTGTATTTGGGCCACACCCCGAGGTGTGTGCTCAGAAGAGTCCCCTTCAGGTGCTGGGGAGCCATAATGAGGCTCAAACTGGTGTTGGCCACGTGCAGAACTAGAGCCTTAATTACCTCCTGCTCTATCTCTCAGTTTCCACTACTTTTCTGCATAGTTTTTACTAATATCTGGTTTTCATTAGAGAAATTACAGTAACTGGTACCCTTTATATATGCATAGAATATGGGATTTAATACATGAGTAACCTTTATAAAGCCACTAGACTACATCCTAAAATATTCTTATGCTAAAAGAATAAAATTGCTATGCAATTTGTGTTTTTTCATCAGAATAGCGCAATTCAAAAAGTTTTTGTCACTTTATATGGAAAACAACATGCATCTATACAATATATTCTTAAAAATTCATATAATTAGGAATATATCCTTTATAATATTAGTTTCATATTCCTGGTTGCATTTGCTTCATCGGCAAACAAATGATATAATGAAATATGATTCTCTCTTTCTCTCTCTCAGTTTGGGGCACCTGAGATGAAACCTAGTGTTTCATACATGCAAGGCAACAGTTCTACTACTCAATTATATCACTGGCTCTGTTATATGATTCTCTAAGATAATAGTAATTACTGAAGATTAAGATAATATAAACATTCTTTTTTACAAGCAGAGGAAAATAAAAACAACCCAGTGAAATTTTAGAAAGCAAATGGAAACAGAACAATATACTTAGTAATGGTGAATTATGAACTTAAATATTAATCCCTAATAGAAGAAAAAATTGCTGTAATTGACTTAAACTGATAACTACAAAAAGTGGTCATTCTCAGATGTGACTTTACAAATGAGATATCACTCCAGTGTTGGAGACAAGTTTCACATATAAAATCACTTACATTTTCCAGAGTCATTGGAAAAGATAATCTGTCAAATGTAAATCAAAATAAACCATAGGGAACCAATTTGCATCTGGAAATTTTCCAGTTTATAAACATTCCAACTTATAAACTCCATAGGAAACAAAACAAAGATCATTAAGAACCATTTATTTTTGCTCAAAATATAAATAGGTTTATAATAGAGACTCCAAATAAATCATTATTGATTGAGAAAGGTAAGCTGGTATTTGTCTCTTGGGTCATGATTCTTACGAAATTGACATATTCAGATCAAAACCAAGAGATCATTGATGCACAAAGAGAAATATTTACAGTTATAAGTATATATGTGTGCATATAATTAGACATCAATTAAACTAATTCAGTAGTGTGCTAAACATTGTTACACCATAATCAGACTTAATCAATAAATAAAAATTTTGGGTTAGGTTAAGAAAATATTTAAGCTACTTTACGGTTAAGTTGCATTTAAGTTATGTTCCGCTACTGTCCTAAACAAAAGAATAACCTAGAATTCTCTCAATTCAGGAAAACCAAACATCAGCTCTTTCTAACACAAGCAACACACACACACACACGCACACACACACACACACACACACACAAATCTTTGTATGTACATCTAAAAAAGACTTCAAGGGGAATTTGAGAAACAGGCTTTAAACTTATTTTGAGATATAATAATCTCAAAAAGTACTGGAATCACTTGAAACAGAAACTATAGGAAAGTATTCATGCTTGGAAATAGTGTTTTTGATGTAAAATTTTAGATGGCCCTCAATATTGTCTGACTACTCTGAACCTTTATTAAAGTGGATTTTTTACAATTAGCTACGTTAGAAGATAATGCAATTCTCATAAAACCTATCAAGTTATGATAGTACGTATTACTCAATTCAAAGTCAATCATATTTACTGATACTTTCTTCAAGATACTATCTCAATTACTTGGAAAAGAAAAACAATACAGGTTTTGTTCTGAAGGTGTTTATTATCTCTTAGGAGTCTCTCAAGAAGCAGGTGGGTCTTCTCAGTATCCTGATTCACTCATATAAGAGAATACCTTCTTTGTAGATTGAGAAAATGACATGAATAGGGCCACAGTCTCAGTGTGATATTTTAGTTGTGTTAAATGTGTGATTTCCTGTAAGAAACTCCTATCAACGATCTTTTGTTTTTTCTGTTTTGATTTGGTTTTGGCCACACCCAGCAATACTCAATGCTTCCTCCTGATTTTGTGCTCAGCAACCACTCCTGGCAGTGTTAAGGAGACCATACTTGGTACTGGGGAGCTAATCCAGGTTGGCTGTGTGTAAAACAAACACCCAATCCAATGTACTATCTCTTTGGCCCCTAATCCATTGATTATTTTTTATTTATATATAAACACCTTGATTACAAATATGATTGTAGTTGGTTTTCAGTCATGTAAAGAACACCCTCCCCCCCTTCACCTATGCAACATTCCCATCATCAGTGTCCTAAATCTCCCTCCACCCCCTGTCCCCCTCACACCTCACCTGTAATCAAGACAGGCTTTCTTCTTCCCTCATTCGTTCACATTGTTATGATAGTTCTCAATGCAGTTATTCCTCTATAATCCATAGATCTTATGGCAAGTGCGACATTATGTAAGTTCACACACAACCATACCAACACACCCATTTTAAGATAAAAATTTTACTAATTATTAACATTCTCTTTAGGATTTTTTTTTCTGTATAGATCCGGAATTAAGATTTATTTATTGACTTACTTATTTTTATAGGTGCTCAATGGTCACTCCTGGCATTATTTGACCCACTAGTTTAGGTCTTTTGGGCCTGAAAGCCAATAAAATGGTGCTGGAAACCCCAGTGTTCATAGGATTATGTGGTGGGATGCTAAGAATTAAACTTGGGGTCTTTGAACACTTCCTAGTACAAGACTTACATTTGGAAGAAGGAAGGCACAGAGAAGGGTTGGACCATTCCTGATGAGGCTAAGTGCTATTTCCAGCCTCTGTGCTCAGGAGTGACCCCTGGCCATGCACAGAGGGCATATGTGATGCTGGTATTTGAACCAGGCTCATGACCATTGCTGCATAAAATGTAAGAGCCACACTTCCTGTGTTAGTTCTCCAAGATTTACCTTCTAAATAGATTTTTAAAAAAATAGCTAGGACTTGGCAAATGAGTATCTGCTAAGTGCCAGAGAGTAATTATTTTAGGATTGTTCATTATCGGTCTCTGTCACAAATGCTCAATGTTGTTCTTGTAATAACGGTGGCTGTGTTTTAGTAAAATTTGAGTTGATACTGACATTTAAATTTTTTCTATATTAATATAGTCCATATTATTTCAATTTTAAACATTTTTTAGCCAACCATTTAAAACTTCAAAACACAGTTTTAAGTCAATTGAAATAAGTGGCAGGTTAGTTTGTTTTATGGGTCATTGTTCTCCCACCCTAAATTCATTAAGACACTATTTTTATGTTGTAATTGAGTTACATATTTTATTTTGGGGTGATACCTGGCAGTGTTCAGGTTTATTCTGTGTTCAGGAATCATGCTTAAGGGATCATATGTAGTGCAAGGAATGGAAATGAAATTGATTGCATGCAAGGCAAGTAAGTACCTTAATAACTATCCTAGTTCCTTGGCCAGAATGACATTTTGTTTGCTGTTTTATTTTTACAATTTTAAGATAGATTTTTAAAATTCTGATTTCACACTTATCAAACTACTTTATTCATAAAGCGAAATATTTTTTCAATCTTTCTGTAACTTTAGTCTTTCAATATTGTGTGCTCTTTGTTTCTTTGTATATAAAAAACTGGCTTTACTTATATAACATCATTGTGAAATAATCTTAGGCAATAAATACTGCAATAGTAGCTTACCAAGTTAATCTGCAGAGTCTTTTCCCAGTTTTTCTCATTATTCACGCCAGCATTATTGACCAAAATGTCCAATCTTCCAAAATGGTCTACAACTTTTCGAAATGTATCTTTAAAGGAAAGATATTGTAGTTATAGTCTTGCTTCTTTGATATATTTCAATTATAACATCTGAAATTAATTTATATTCATTCCCCCTCAGAATAAATATTATAATTTTCACTATCACTTAATTTCTTGCTTCTTGAAATACAGTTTGTGGGTCAGGAATAAAAAACATCTTTAACAGGTAACTTTAGAAATGGCAATTCTGTGATCAGCACAGACTTAAGGAACCAGAATTTTAACTTAAAAAATTAAGATTTTGTTTGATTTTGTTGTTTTTGAGGTGGAGGGAGAAGATGGTGCTACACCCAGTGGTAATCAGTGGTTGCTCCTAATTCTATAGTTAGGAATGATTTCTAATGGTTCTGAGGGAACTCTATGTGCTGCCAGGAATGAAGCCAGATTGGCTTCTGGCAGGTGCCTCACTCGATGCCCTTCAATCATTCCTGTAGGCAACTTGTATACACATTGAGGTTCTAGAAATAGTAAGTTGACAGAGTCAGTGTTAGAGAACCCAACATTTTAAGCAAAGAGTTCCTGAAATTTTATTTTGCTTATTCTAAGTTTGGGACATAAAATATGATACCTCATACTTTTCTCTTGATCATTTCTATCTTGTATTTTGACATGTAGAAAAACTAAATCCAAGCAGTGTGACACTTGCATAAGCTCTGAGGTCTGAAGATGACTGATTATATTGTCTGTCTGTCTAGTCCTTACAAAACCTCTCCAACTCCACTGCTTTCCCAGTTTCATAATGTAAAATTCACCTTTAGTCATGTTCTACATAGTTTTATTGATTCTAATGGCTTCCTTGGCCTTTTGCCATTGATTCTAGTTCTATTATTTGCCGCTACGGAATACACTTGTGCATTTTCTTCAAATTGGCAGCAAAATGTCCTCAGAAATTGAAAGCAACACATGAACTCTTTGAAATAAAAGTAGAGACAAACTGTATTTTAATTAATCTCAAGCCATACAACCTCCAGATCTACTAAGGACAGCCTGGAACAATCAGTTTCCACATGGAAAAATGGCTGTGCAGTTTAGCTGTGACCGAGTGCGCCAAGATAGTGTAATCTGTCCCCTCAGAGTATAACAAGGCTGGGCTGGAAAACAACAACAAAATAAAATCTGTTTGCTTTCACATGGGAATTTCTCAACTGCTTTTTAAGATCTCAAATTGATTCCAGAAAACTTCCTCCTGTAGAAAACATCTAAAGACTATCTCCACTTCTCTTTTTGTAATGACTCATAGTTATGTTCCATGCTTTGGAATTCCACAGACACCTTCTAGAAGATGAGGGTTAAATATGGCCTGTCACTTTGTGGCTTTCACCTACCTTCCCCTTTCTCTTCTTCAGAGTCTTCCTTTTTAACTGCTTTTATGAATATGTGAAACACCATCTTCTTACTCACATCCTACATGCCATCTTACTCTTGGCCACATGTATATCCCTCAGGCTTCCTACTTTACCTAAACTTGTTGCTTTTTTATATTTTTGTTTTGCTTTGTTTTGGGACCACATCCAGCAATGCTCAGGGGTTACTCCTAGTTCTTCTTAGGGATCATCTGGCCTACCAACACCAGCTACTTTCCATTGTGTTATTTCTTTAGTCCATCTGTGTGACGTCTCTTTTCTTTGCAAAATGAGTTAAATCTAGCTAATCTTTAAAGATCTTTTCTCCCATTTTCAGAATTTTACTGATCTCCATGCTTACAAAACTAACAGTCTCAAAAGTTGTAAGCAGCATAAAATCCTGAAATTGTGAGTCACTGCCATACATTTCCTTCGATGCCAACAAATGCTGATGTCCAGAGAACATATGTATTTCTCATGCTTTCTGCTGGTCACTCATGTGGGCGAATTTCTTCCACTGCCATCACTTAGCTTATAGGAATGTGTTTGCAGGCAAAGTACTAATTTTGCAAACAATCAAGGTTAAGTGTCATACAGGAAAATACATGCAATTTAGATTAAAAAAAAAAAGCTTTTAGAGAATACTGTTCCTTAACCCAGCAATGTGGGTGTTGGGATTTGACTTGCCTTTATCCTGGATCTAAGCTCTCCCTTGCAGATGATACAAGTTTATCCTTTGGCAAATATGTCCAAATCATGCTATATTTACGGATCTTTTATATTTGTGTCACCAATATTTAGCATTTTCAGATTTTAATTATGCAATCTCCTTTCAAGTACTGGAGAGGAATGCATCATTTTAAGATCCTGTTCCAATCTCACTTTTTTTTTTAGTAGAACATTTCACAATTTTCAAAGGAATGCCCCGTTAGGAACAAGAGTTTTGAGTGACTTTTATATTGGTTTGCTTTGACTCCTCAATAAAAGATGAGTCCAATACTGAAAACAGGTTTTCAATAAAAGTTGATAAGATTACAAAAGTTTTTCTTTTCTTATTCTCTCAAGACAAAATGTATTTTTTTCCATGCAATTCTACCAGGTCTCTCTATATGACCAAATCTGTTTATTGTCTATGCCAATATTGTTCCTGAAGTTTCAAGTAGATTGGCCGGTCTATTTTAAGTGAGGAGAGGAAACAGGAAAGCATTGAGGAAAGTCTGATAGAAACTTTTCTTCTGCAAGTCTAACACTGCAACGTAGCTATTATTAAAGCCCTGGTTTCCATAGCTTGGGGGGGGGGGCTAGGGAAAAACTCATTCAAATATCCAGCATTTCTGCGATCATCCTTGGTCAAACTTTCTTCTGTGTGTGGGGATTTTTTGGGGGGTTGGGGAAAGAAAAGAGGCTGAGCCTGTATCATCAGATCCCATTGCAAATTCTCTCTTGGGCTGTCTCCCAGCTCTGGGAGCTGTTTGCTAAACTTCTTCCTTCCTTAACCTACTTTAAACATTCCTAGTTCCAGCTGCATTTTCAATCCCTTTAATAATGACTGTAACAGAGCTGCCTGCATATACAAAGGAGTTAAGATCACATTATGTGCTGCCAAAGGACTAAAACGAGATGCTTTCTTATGCCCTCTTGTCTTTGTTTTTTATCTATCTATCTATCTATCTATCTATCTATCTATCTATCTATCTATCTATCTATCTATCATCTATCCATCATCTGTCTAATCTAGGGAGATGCCAGCAAGAAGCCTAACAGTCCAAGCTCTTCTGGGCACCCAGAATTAGGTGCTGGAGGTGGGGTGGGCCTGGGAGGGAGTTCAGTAGACCTCACCCAGGCTCTGTCCTGGACTGGGTTGGCGGCTGCAGGGTAAAGTTTGATCCAGGGACCCGGGTTCGTTCCCCTCTTTTTCTCTCTCTTACCTCTCAGTTGTTCCTGGTTGGCCACATCGCATTGGATGAAAATACTCTTCTGAGGTTCAAATAGCTCGTCCAGGTCGGCCTTACACGTTACACCTGCTTCCAAGTTCCAGTCAACCAGCGCGACCTAGGCAGTAGAGCACAGAGATCAGGGTGCTTACGGGGCCCTCAACTAACTCCCCGCCAGGAAAAGTTGGGCTCCTCTTGTGGCCGCTTTGGAAAAGAAGGCGGAGGAGATCGGTGGGTTTCCAGGGGGCGGACTCTTGCAAAAGTGGGTCCAGGTGAGCCCCTGCAGAGAGGACTTCGGGGGCGGTATTTGTCTGGCGAGAGGGGCTCCTAGTAGGCTGCGAGTTTCCCGGGGTGCCCGCGCCCCCCACTCCCGCAGCCCTCTTACCTTGGCTCCCTTGTGCAGCAGCGCTTCTGCGAAGGCTCTGCCGATGCCCTGCGCCGCGCCGGTCACCAGCGCCACTTTGCCGTTCACGTGCATGGTGCAAGCGCTGTTGGGGTGGTGGGCGAGCTCCGCGGGTGTCCGGGCGCCGCTGCTGCGCTTTTTTATGGGGCACCCCCACCCCTCCGCCCCCTATGCGCGCGCGAGCAGTCCGAAGAGTGGGCGGGGATGAAACTCCGGGCCGGGCTTGGGAGCCCGCAAGTGTGTCACCTTGCCCCGGCTTGTGCTACCGGGAGCTCCGCTCTCGCCCGCGACCTTTGCCTTCTGGCACTGGAGGAGCCGTTCTCCTTCTCCACGGCTGGAGGGGTGCGCTGGAGACGCAGGGTGGGAGGGCGGTGTAGCAACCCTGGAGGTTGCCCTTCGTGCGCGCACCACACAATCTCCTCTCCCCTGTCCCCTCTACCCCTTCAACCCACACTAGTCCAAAAAAAAAAAAAAATTGGAGGAATCCTATCCCTGTCCCTAAATGCACCCTCCACCCACCTTAGCCCACCCCTTAGCTCCTTAGTTCCGTCTCTCTCTTCTCTTCCTACTTTGCCTCCCCAAGCAAAACGCACCGAAAGTCCCCCGGGTTCGGCTGAGCGCTCTTTGATCTCGCTCTAGGTACCAGCTTTGCCTTTGTGCGGAGTTCAGAGACATTATTTGATCTTTTGTCTCATTGCCATCTCCTGGCCCCTGGCATTGTTTTGCACTCGTGCGTGATTTTGATGAACTTAGATAGCCGGTCTGGGCGCTGTGCTGTCTCCATCAAGGATGTTTTTTTTTTGTTTTTTTTTGTTTGTTTTTGTTTTTTTTGTTGTTATTTTTCTTTTGCAGAGCAAGCTCTGGAGGAACCCGCATCCCCCTTTTGCACTTAGGTTTCCTGGATCAGGACCTGAAGCTGTGCGTGAATTCCAGCCGCTCAAAGACCGGCCCTTCCAAAGCGCTGTCCCCCCTCCCCGGAGAATTGCTGCTTAATGGAATGCTTGCTGGGTGAATCACAGTCACTTTGGAGGCTCAGAGGTTCCCTGCCCTCCAGGAACTTGACTAAGCTTTCCTTGCCCCAGTGCCCTCTGCCAAGGTTATTCCATTCACCTGGCCCGGTCTGCTCTTTCTTTTCCTGTTGTCAGCCACGGGCTTCCATGTCAGTTCGATAAAACTTCACTTGTCAGCTGGTTGACTTTTCTTTCATCTATACAGACATCTCGGCACTCGGGGATGGGATGGTGCCGGTGAGGCCAATAACTTCTCTGTGGATTTTTACTGGAGACAGGCAGCAGGGCAGAGACCAGCCCAGTCTGGAAGATGAGCTTGGCCCAGACTCTTGTCAGTAAGTCACCGAGTTAGGCCTTGCGGGAAGTCACCCAAGCAGAAATCTGTAAGGTTGATTCCCTTTTGAGTGGGGTTTCGAAAAAAGTGGTGAGAAATAGGTTTATTCTAGCATGGCCATTTACTAAGAGAACTGTTAGGGAGCAGCAAAAGGGGGCAAAACTTAAATAACAACAACAACAGAAAAAAAGAGATGTGCTTGTTGTTTAAACTCGGAAAGAACTTGGAAAGTTTATTGATAGGGACTAACCATGTTTGGCAGAACAAAATTTGTACATACCTTGGGTCGGTTGGGGGACCATTCCAAGAAGAAACTGAATATTTCTAAGCTATGTGTCCCTATATGTAAAGGAAGATAGAGGTAACCTTATATTTTTCACCACACTAGTTAGGGTGAGTCCCAAAAGCTGAAATGACAGATCTGGAGGGCAAAGGTAAAAGATGCGGAATCTTAAGAATAACTTTCTAGGAAACTAAGATAGAATATTTTTGCAACAGTTAGAAGGTAAATGCGTTTTTCTTTTTCTTTTCTTTTCTTTTTTTCTTTTTTTTAAGAAGAGCAGGAGGATTGACTAAAATAAAGAAGAGCAGGAGGTGATGTAAAAGCATCACTTTGGGATTCAGGTAAAATAAATTCAGAACTTATCCCTGCTTCTACTAATTCACCTTCAATGTTGCTTCAGATGTCTGTGCTTTGAGTTCTTTGCCTGTCCAACACTTCCTACAACATTCAGTGAACATCCGGTGATTTTTGTAATGCACTATTTGTACAGTGGTTGGCACAAACTATTAAGTACTTTGCAATAAATATTAATTCCAGTCGTTTCTGGCTTATTCCTAAACAATATGTCTGAGGTAGAGGAACATGAAAAGAAAAGGTTTTGTTAGGCTTTGGGAAGGGCCGGTATGAATGTAGGCCTAGTGCATTGAAGTCTCCTTCCTCTCAGTTTCGTTCCCACCTGCTCAAACAGTCCACACTTTTGTTCAGAGCTTTCTCAATTTTCCCACTTAGCAATCTAAAGCATTTATTTATTTAGCTTTCTTAATCATAGTTTAGTTTAGATTGAATTAGGAACTCCAAGTTGGAGTCCTAAAGGTGGAGACAATTATGTTTAGGCATTTGATGCTTTAAATATTTTAACTCTCTAAACTCTGAACATCTGGATATGAAATGCCTCTTACTTATTGCAGCCTCTCTCAAAAATTGCAAAAATCTCTGTTTAAAAATCAATCAATCAATAAATAAATAAATAGATAACCACAGCACCCTCCAGCTCAACAGCCTTTGACAGACTATAGGGGTTCACCACCCAAGTATCCTTCCTCCCTGTTTCTTCATTCATTCTCTGCTGTGAAAACTTAAGCACAGATCTCATTGTGATGGCTGCCAGAATATCTTCAGGAAAGCTGTGGCCTGCTTTCTAAAGAGCTCCACTAAGAACTAGCCAAAGGGTATGCCCAGTCCATGAGGAAACTTCTAAATAAACAGGAGATGCATGAGTGAGAATATGAGAACCAGACGCTGAAGCTGCTTAATATTGAGATTATTTTTAATACAAAGAAAAGCAAGAAAAAAACAAAATACAAAAGTTTCTTTGCAGAAAAATATTTTGATACTTTATTATGTTTTATATAAAATGTACCTTTTGATTTAAAGATATTGGACATTATAAATAGTGAATTTGAAATTCAATATGCTTTCTTTTACACACTATTCCTCCTAATGTGCACTCTCCTATGATGTTTGTTTTTTTTAATTCACCATAATTTACAGATCTATTGATAACAGGCAATCATTGTCCCGACTCCAACTGTCAGCATCCCTCTACCAATGACAGCAGAGTCCCCTCCCCTTCCCATCTAGTTACCTTGCAAACCTATTTTCCCTGAGGTTTCTGAGAGACAATTCTCAATTTCTAGGATTTGGGCTCTATTCAGTTTCATTGACATTAACTATATCTTTGCATTGTTGTGTGCTTTATGTCATGGAAATCTAATTTGTAGCTAAGTTGAAGCTACAACATTTGTAGCTAAAACATTGTTCACGTAAATTTGAAAAAGCATTCCTAGTTAGAGTTAACATATTTTAGGTGTTTTTCTTGGTAGAATGAATCTTAAAAATCTAAGGGATGTGAAATGAAATGGCAGTTATCCTTTAAAAGGATGATTTCTCCTCTTAATGTAAACTGCCTGCATTATGTATTGATTATTGGCTCCGAGATAGTGATCCCACATAGATGAAAAGATGAATCTCTGCTTGATTCCTGAAAAAAGCAGGAATGAGATTGCCAGGGTCTGACTATGGAGCTCCACTTACTAACTGCGTGATGTTGGGCAAATTCCTAAACTTCCAGGACTACCATCTTCTTCAGCAGTAAAGCGAGATGATGAGAACAACTCATCTTACAAAGTTGTTGTGAAGACTCTCTGAGCTAAATATGTACAAATCCAGTGTTTAGACCAGTGATTGGCACATAGCAAATGTTATATAAATGTTATTACCACTCAGCACTGTGCCAGTATAATTGCATTTATTATTTACAGCCAAACAAACCAAGAGGTGTTATTATCATGGTCATTTTACCCATGAAGAAAACAGGTTTGGGGAGGTTAGGGCATTTGACTAAGGCTATTTATCTAGAAAATGAAGGAGTAGTTTTGGTTCAAGGTGTGGTTGACTCTGGAATGGCATCTCTCTCTTGATCTCTCTCTCTCTTTTTCTCTCTTTCCTCTTTTTAGTTTGAGATCATTGTAGCTGAGCAGTACTTTAAACCAGAATAAAATACTGATTTCTTTGAAAAATCAAAGCTAAAAATGGACTTAAGTTCAATTCAGTTCTCAGGCATGCCCCAGTGTTTGTTCACTCTGGCTATGATCTTAAAGACAAGCCAGTCTGGGTTTTGATTGTTGTCCAGAGACAACACCCCAGTGCTTGGGGGTTGATCCCAGCTCTGTGCTCAGAGATTCTTACAATGGGTGTTTAGGAGACTGTATGATAACAGGAAAAGAACCACAGGCTTCCATATGCCAAGAATGTGTTCAGCCAACTGAGCTCCCTCTTGACCCTAAGGCAAACCAGTCTACACTTGATTTCTCTTTATCATGCCCAGGGTCCTGTGCACATGGACACCCTAAGATGCACCTAATCAGACATTCCTCTCAGAAGCAAATAAGACACATGCTAGCTAGGTATCTAGGTAGACACTTTTGAATAATCACATGGATTAATATAAAAATAGGTTTCTCTTTGTTGAAACCTAAAGCCTTGATGAGAAAGGAATTTTTAAAAGTATTTGGGTCAAGAATAAAAATTGAATTTCTCCTTATCAGCTACACTTTTTGTTTATGCATCTGTTTGGCCACTGGTGGTAGGAATTGATCCAGAGTCATCAGCATGCAAGTCAAGCACCTTAAGCCATACATTATCTCCCAAAGTTAATTATTTCTTAATAGTTATTAATTTTTTATTTTATAGGTATTTCATTTAATCCAAAATAACCATTATTATCCTTATTTACGGATGAAGTAACTGAAACTTGGGAAGATATCGGCTGCCCCAGGTTTACACTCTGACACTTGCAATAAATGTGGAAATTTATTTATAAATTTGGAAATGTAGGAATGTTAAAGCTTTTGCACCTCCCACTGCCTTCAGCTCCCTTAGATGCTTTGAGGTGCACTTTCCATCTCTTTGCTGTTTGTAGCATCACAGGCTGCTTTCTCTCTTCGAGTATCCTATGTTTCTGAGCTCTTACATTGACATAGCATCAAATGGCCATTATGAAATGGCCTGGAACCTATTTGATGAATGCCTGGAACCTATTTGATGAATGCCTGGAACCTATTTGATGAGTAATTCATTATTATTATTGTGTTATTCCTTAACACTCATATTTATTTCTTGACTTAGAGAAATAAATACAATACAATAAATACAATAGAAACAAAACTAGATATTCATTTTCTGGATAAAGTTGTGGACACAAAGGCTGAAGAGATAATAGAGTCAGTGGAGCACTTGCCTTGCACATGGCCATTCTTGGTTAGATTCCTGGAACCACATAAACCTTACAATGATCACTATAATGATCCACACAAGGTGATCCACACTGTAAGAACATACAGGGTGATCTCTGAGCACAGAACCAAGAGTAAATTCTGAGTATGACTGAGTACTTTTGGATGTAACTCCAAAACAAGCAAAAAATAGAATGATGATGAGATACTTTTATCTATTCACAGTTTACTAGTTTTTCAGAGCAACCACAACAAAGTGCCACATACTGAGACTTAAACATTAGACATTTATTTTGTACAGATCTGGAGAAGACTGGAAGTCCAAGGTCAAACTGGAGGCAGGTTTGGTTTCTTGTGAGTTTTCAGTTCTTGGTTTGGTGCCATCTAATTGTCACATGATCTTTTTGTGGTTACACAAAAACCTGTGTTGTTTCCTTGCCTAATCAAATATGCACCTTTTTGAAAAAGAGTCATATTGAATTAGAGCCTATTCAAACTGTAATTCAAGACTCATTTCAACTTAAAGTTCCTGTGTTCAAATACAGTCTACATCGTGTGTTTTCTATTCATACCCTGAAGTGCTGTTAATTAGGATTCCAGCAGATAATTATGTGGCATTCGAGTACCCCAATTAAGTCTTGTTTATTTACTAAATTCTATGGAACAACCTTACGGGTTTGAGAACTAAAAATGTCTTATGATGCCTTGTCATAGACAAGGTATTATATAGGTCCAAGAAGGGTAGACATAAGAAGGCTAAGAAGATTGGAAAAAAATGGAATGATTAAGATTACTTAGATCACTTACAGGCTTATTTTCTATAGCAGGGGAAAAGAGAAAAAATTCCTCTGATGCAGGTGACTTCTGTTGAGGATTGTTGAATGTGAAGACACCAAAGCTGGTTGAGTTTCAACAATAGTGTACAGGACTTTATTACCTCCAATTTATTTGTTACAGCAACCACATTATGGTGTTATAGCAGCCAAGCATATTCAGGACCTCAGAACTGTAGTTCAGAAAACACAGACCTAAGAAGTTTTGAGTTGCATGTTGGGGTTATCTTGACAAAAAGATGTGTTTCTACGGAGGAAAACCTTGGGCTAATTTCCACTGAGATCATTTTATGCAAATAAGGCTTCCAGTCAGTACAGTTCTAATTGATGGAAAGATAACCAGCCTGATCAATTGGGTCTTTGGCTTGTAGGGATAATAATAGTATTTTATATTTGGCTAGAGGTATCTGGACATGCCTGAGCCTGCCTTTGTCCCTGGGTTGTGCCTGGGATCTGTCCCTCAATAGTCTCATCACTGTTCTTATTTCTTATCTACATTTGGAATGGCTCCATGTTTGTTTTGTTTTTCTTCTTTAACAGTATTTGTCATTCTAAAGGGAGACACATTTCTGGGTAATTGTGCCACCCATGTTCCAAAATTAGCTGGTACCACTGGTAAACAAATGCCCTGAACTAATTTCTGTTTTAACAAATTGTTTCAACAAGTATTTATTGAGGTATCCAATGCCTTGTCTTACACCAGGAGGTGAGTATGTGAAGTAAATGAAACAAATGATTCTGGTCTCCTCTGAAGATAGTGACCTGGCCTGCCTAAGAGATCAATGAGAATGAAGATACAGCAGGTGTATGAGAGCATGTGTTAGAGAATCTTACTGACATGGGGATGAGAAAATTCTTCTGGAGAATGAGGCTCTTTCCCCTTGAAACTTGATTGTTGTTTAAGAATATCCCAAAGAGAGAAAGGAATTACAGTGAAAGCATGAGACTGCTAAGTTCTTAATGTCTTGAAAGGGAGAGCACTGTGTATTTTAACTTTTACAAGAGGGACAGGCATTTCTGAGGGCAAGAATATGAGAGAACAACAGTGAGGAGTCCAGACAAAAAGGCAAGACTGACATGAAATAACTTCAGAGTTTACTTCCAGGACTTGGTTGGTCATTGATTGTTTAAAACCCATTAGGAGAGTTTTCAGATTTGGAATTTGAAACTCATTTTATTGTTTTTCCTCAACTCTATTTTACTGTGTATCACAGTACAGATTTGGGGAAAATGGTGGAACATAAGTGACTATAATGATGCTAAAAAGGAAGTTGGTGTCTTCATGGTCGTACAGTATGCTAGAGTTAACTGGACATAGTCAAGGGGAAGAGACTAGTGACAAGGGCCCATCCACATTTGCATACAATTATTTCTTGCCTTTGGAGTTTATAGGATTTTGTTGGTTTGTTTGAGAGGCAAACCTGATAATGAGTGGGGCTTATTCTTGGTCTGGGATCAGGGCTCTGTGGTCAGGGATCATTCTTGGAAGTGTTGTGTTCCATTTGTATTTTTAAGTTAATAATAATAATAAAATAATTCAAGCAATGTAATTGTGATTGTAAATAAAGTGGTCATACAAAATAATGATTGAAATATTATGGAAATTTCTTAAAAGTTAAGATTGGGGCTTCCATATGACCCAGTTCACTTGTAGATAACTACCTCCAAAGCACAAAACATTAATTTACAAAGATATATGCATACCTATATTCATAGTAGTTCTTAGTTCAATAGCCAGAGTATGGGAACAGCCCAAATGCCCAACAATAGGTGAAGTACTTAAAAATCTGTGGAATACTGCTGATACATTCAATGTGGCCCTTAATCTCATACCCTCCCCTAAATTTTGGACTGTTGCATGCTACCGGATTCAGCTCCAGGACTCCCAGCTCAAAGACACTACCTAATCCCTTTCTGCTGAAAACCGTATTTCAAACTCAATAAGACCACGGTGTTGGAAGAAAATGTGCTCTGGATCTCAACACCCTCCTCCAAGAATATCTCAAAAGACTTAATATGAATATCTATATTTTCTTTGTATGTTTAATTCCTCGATGGTTATACCTCTTACTGTGTTTATTTCCAAATGTAAAGAAAACCACTGTAACTCCACCCTGGATTTAAGTGTATCTACCTGAGCCCCTTTCGTTTATGGGAGGAGTCTTGGGCAGATATGACCTGTAACTTTACCTGCAAGACTCCGCCCATTTCCTGGGAGGGGTCTTGGGAAGGTGATATAAGGCCTGTGACCCACGGTATTATGGTCTTTGGTCTTTGGGCTTTTGGCCTTTTGCCAGCATGGAGGTCAGAAGTGATATGGATGAAAGAAGATGCAGGGCTAGCTAAGAATGGCAGCATAAATAGTTAGCAGTCACATCTTTTGACTAGGGCTGAATAAAGATGTTATTTCTCTGGAAGCCTACCTGTGAGTGAGTTCAATACCTGTCACTTTCCTGGACCCAAGGCCTGCCGGTTAATGAAGGGTGGAACCATGTGGTTGGGACCTAAGAATAAAGGCCTTCATCCATCTCCATCCAGCACCATCATTAATTATTTAAGACAACAAGCCACTTCTATCCTTTTTTTATTTTCTAATTTTGCTTCATTTGGTTCTGCCTGATGTGAAATAATAGGAGAAAAAATTTTGCTTGGGATAAAAGCTCAGGTTAAAACTAGGGCACAGAGATTGTATAACCTGTCAGTCTTACCCCCAAATGCCCCAGCAATATAATATGGCATTGTTCCCTTTTGCATAGGCATACAAAAAAGGGGAAATCCTATGGTTAGAAACAAGCTCTTATATACTAGGGATAAAAACCTATAAATTTTAAAATGAAGGGGCTCCTCTGACCCTGAAAATTTGTCATGGGAACTCTACTTATACTACATGTGATTGGACATGTAGTATGAACCAACATAGTCCCCTGCAACAGCACCAGGAATCAAACTACCCCCAGAGAATTCCTAATCTCACTGGCATGAACTTCTGTCAGGTTGTATGACATTCTGATGATTAGGAAATAGTGACAACTTGAGCTAAGAGCAGGTTGCCCCAGATCATCACCTAGTGGTAAAATAAAATCAGAAGACACTACATCCATTGGGTCCAAAGTGGTGGGTCAGTTGTAGGACATTTGCCTTGCATGCAGCTAACCTAGGACAAATCACAATTCGAATCCCCTGAGACTCTTATGGTTCCAAAACACAAACAATTTCTGAGTGCATAGCCAGAAGTAACCCTGAAGTGTCATCAGATGTGGCCCAACCCTCCTCAAAAAAGAAGCCACTCTATCCTTTGATTTGTGCAAAAACCAAGATCACTAATTATAGAAGACTGACTACAAAAACTGTAATGAAACAGAACTTCTGGAACCATAAAGAAAGACTCTATCCTAGACTTTATCCAATGACCTGTGCAAACATCAAGATCTCTAATTACAGAAGACTGATTTTGTCAACCACAACTGAGTTGAATGTTTCCTGACACTATAAGAAGACCTTGGGTTTTGACAATGAGCATGTCCAGAGCCTGTAGTTGTTCCCATGACAGTATGCTTTAAAGGTGGAGAAAGCCTGTATTTCTTAGGCCAATGGAATTCCCTTTCTAATTTCCCCAATTCTTACTGTGCCTATGCAAAAATAAAGCCATACAGTTAACTGCAACTGGGGTGACCTGGGAGGATATCAAGCTGGATGAAGTTAATGGAAGTGAAGGACAATATAAGATGTTTTCACTCATATGTGGTACATAGAGAGACAAGTCAAGGGTAGGGACACTACTAATTGATAATAAGTGTCAGTTAATAGAATACACATCTCAAAGTGCTAGGTGTAGGAATAAATAGGGTTCCCAGAAGTAGCATGGGGACATAGTGGAAGTTACCAAGCATGTAGGTAGTACTAAGGGAGGTAACATTATGCACTGAAATTATAACTGGTCATCAACAAATATTGGAGGGACAGTTGGGGGATAGGAACATTGGATAAGAGATGCTAGAGGGTTGTGAGGTTTGTCTTAGACACTTTGATGTTTGGAATATGCAATGACTTTGTGCATCAATAGTAGAAACTTGAATACTTTATAATCTTATTGACTACACATTAAAAAGATAAAATTAAATTTCAAAACTGTGTCCAAGACAGAGGTTTCTAACACATGTGGGCTATACTCTAAGACGTTATTTGAAAGTTTCTCTGTAGGGATCAAAGAGACTATACAGAATTTAAGATTTTAGATGGTCAATCTGTGTTCAATTTCTGCCCCACCACAAATCTCTGTGAGCCCTAATAGAACTGATTTTTAGTGAAGAGCCAGATATATGACCTGTGCACAGCTGAGTGTAGCCCCACTATCCCCCAGTGCTCAACAAATTTGTCCTGGGAAAAACAAAAATGAACAGTTGAGACAGAAATCTCTAACATGAGTCATTAGTTCAATATCTGTACTTTGAGCATGAAAAGAATTTATGGAAAAACATCACAACAAATGTTTTAAAATCATATGAACTTTATAGGCTACCACTATGTCAAAAGTCTCTGGACTGATCTTTCTTTAAAATGGGAATAATTTTACTATCTTTAAGGTTAAAAAACGTTCCTTAAGTTAGTACCCTTGACCTATCTTGTATTTGTCAACTGACTTCCTCAAGAAGATCTAAAAGTTACAGGTGGAATTAGTTAAATGCTTTACAATTTCCTGAGTTCATTTCATGAAAGTTTTGATAGTTGATAGAGTTCTGTGAATATGCTGGAATCTCTGCAATTATAAATCTAATCAGATGTCCCCTGTCAATCTGTTGATTGCTTTCACACAAACAAAAGGAGACACAATACTGGGAAAGTTAAGGACAAGTGTCTTTTTATGATTGCCATTCTAGAATACTGATATTTATTTAATGTTCATTTGATTTTGTTTTACACATCTTGAGGCATACATAGATAACTCAAACTCTCATTCTTTTTCATTAAAACCTGACCCAGAAGTTCTCTTTTCAAGACTTTTACTCTTGTAAAAATATGCTATGTTTCTTTCACTGGAGTTTGGAATTCAGTCTGTCTAATAGCTGGCAGAACTCAAAGAAACAAAGTTTAAGCCTTAAGGTCTGTAAAAAAAAAGCGCCAGAGAAATATAGGAAAATTTATTATTGTTAATTCCCTTGAATTTAAAAAGTAGCTAAACAAGTGATTTATGTATATTGTGGAATTAGAAACAGTAATGTAGTTTAAAAATAGTTGGGGAAGAAGATGGAGAGAAGGAGATAGAATAGAAAAAGGGGAAAGATCAAAGCAGAAGGATGAGAGGAGAAATAGCTCTGTAATCAGATATCCAAGCCTCTTTCTGGAAATTAATGTCTCTGTGTTCAGAAACACAGTGACTCCTGGAAAGTGGATTTTAAGTCAGGTTTACAATGGACAGTGACTGGTTTGAAAGTAGGTAAGATTGGGTGTCTTACCAGGAATTCATTGAGAATAAAAATTCAGTTTCTTGTCATAGCCTCTGGCAGAATTTCTAACATTTAGACTTTTGGTTTTAAAGGATATATCATATTCGTCTCTCAAAGTTGAACTAGCAACAAACATGCCTATCAACTGATATGATAGATAGGAAGCATATCCCTACCAGCTGGTATTTTTGCACGTTTTTGTCTTTGCCAAATATGGTTCAACAATGTTGAACAATCAACAGCTGTTTCCAGCTGAATTTGTATATGTTTAATGCCATTCAATTTTCTTATTATATTAGATCTATCAGCTTAGTGGTTGGTTTTTGCTTCTGAAAAAATATGTTCATTGAATTAAAAAAAAACTTTTAATTATTCAAATAAGGAATAGTGTCCATAATTAATGAATAAGGTAATGTAATATAAAGCAATTTGCAAGACAAAGGACAATAACCATAAATATATATTGACTGCAAAGATTATTTTTAGTAAAACTGAACTTGTAACTGCTTCAGAAAGCTTCAGAAAGCAGTCTGATTTTTAAATTTTATAACAGCATTTTTAGCTCAACTGAAGAATGTATTTATGTTTATAATGTCTTTTTTCATTTATAAATTAAAAGTTTAGAGAACTCCTAGAAAGTTTCTTAGTTATAGGCTTATAAAAATATTAAAACAAAATATTTTAATTGAACTTAATTAAATTTTATATGTTCTTGTCTAATCATTATTAATATTCAAACATATTTATATTAATATGAAAATAAGATCATAAGTTGGATTATTTTCCAACTGGAAAATGACTGCTAATACTATTGTTAGCTCCAAAAATAATTTTAATAATACCAAAATTATTAAATTGCTCAAGTTTCTAAACTTAAAATATTATATCTTGGGTTGTAGTATCACTGAAAAAATTATATTTCCAATACACAATTAGCATTCAATTGAGCCTTAACAAAGATAAAATAATCTAAAGAAATGAAAAAATTCTGCTCATTTTTGAGTGTTTTTATTTTTATTTTATTTTTATTTTTATTTATTTATTTATTTATTTATTTATTTATTTTGGTTTTACGGTCACACCCGGCAGTGCTCAGGGGTTACTCCTGGCTCCATGCTCAGAAATTGCTCCTGGCAGGCATGGGGGACCATATGGGGCACCGGGATTCGAACCGATGACCTTTTGCATGAAAGGTAAGCACCTTACCTCCATGCTATCTCCCGGGCCCCGAGTGTTTTTATTTTTACTTTAAAGTGACAATTTGTCTATTATTTATTTAAGGAAATTAAAAAAGTAGGATTGTGGGAGAAAAAAAGGATGAAAGAAGAATAAAGGACCAGATGTTTTCCCTGGTGAATTGTACAAACTATGAAGGAATCTCTAATGTTCGATTGTCCTTAAACTCTTAAACAAAAGACAGAATAGTGGGTGAGTGGATAAACTTCTAAATTTATTTTAGAATTAACCTTACCCTAATCACCAAAGCAGATAAGATTAGCATATACGCATCAAGAAAAATAATCCTATAAATCAATATGCCTAATGAGTTTACATGCAAAATCTAATAGATCAAAATCTTGGCAAATCAAATCCAACAACCCTACAAAAGAATCACTCATCATGACCAAGTTAGGATTCATTCCAGAGAATCAAAGATATTTCAACATACACAATCCATTAGTGTTAAATACATCAATGAAAGGAAAGATAAACATCATATTATCATATCAATAGATGCTGAGAAAACATTTGGCAAAATCCAAAATCTGTTTGCAATAAAAATGCTCAATAAATTGGGAATGAAAGAAACATAAGTCAGTATAAAAAGTCTATATATGGAGGCTGGAGAGATAGCACAGCGGTAAGGCATTTGCCTTAGACACAGAAGGACAGTAGTTCAAATCTCGGCATCCCATATGGTCCCCCGAGCCTGTCAGGAGCGATTTCTGAGCATAGAGACAGGAGTAAATCCTGAGAGCTGCCGGTGTGACCCCCAACCCCCCAAGAAAAAGTCAATATATGACAAACTCAGCAATAACATAGCTTGGAGGTAAGGCGTTTGCCTTTCATCAAAAGGTCATCGGTTCAAATCCCAGTGCTCCATATGGTCCCCCGTGCCTGCCAGGAGCAATTTCTGAGCATGGATCCAGGAGTAACCCCTGAGCACTGCCGGGTGTGACCCAAAAAACACAAAATAAATAAATAAATTAAATTAAAAAAAAGTTGAAATATTTTCTCCAAAGATATTAACAAGAAAAGAATCAACTGCTTCAATAGATTTCAACATAGTTTTGAAAACCTTTAACTACATCAATTAAGCTAAAAATCTATATGCAAACTATATGAAGAAATCTATATGTAAATTGGAAAAGAAGACATTTTCAAATGTTTCTTATCTTAACACATTATACCGACTGTTAGTATCTGCAAATCCATTCCAATGTCATTGGTTTTATCCAAATACTGGTTATCAAATCTAAATTGAAGTCCAGATTCCTGCACTTGAAATTACATCTATATATATCACTTTCTTCCCATTTCTAGCAGACCACATAATAGAAAATTCTGTGATGCTTCAGATCCCTGTGACTTATGTCATCTCCACACTTTCTCATGTCAGGAGTTAAGTGAGGGGCCACAGCAATAGCACAGGGGCTAGGGTGCATGCCTTGTATTTATCCCACCAGGATCAATACCCTGGCATCCTATATGCTCCCTGGAGCACCATCAGGAGTGGTTCCTGAATGCAGAGTTAGGAGTAACTACTGAGCATTGCTGGGTGTGGCCCCCAAACAAACAAACAAGCAAACAAACAGGGATAGTATGTGCCTTGGATTAAATCCAAGGCTCACATATGCAAGGTAAGTGCTGTACTATTGAGCAGCATACTTGGTCTTTATCTTTCTTAATTTTTTTCCTTCTTTTTCTTTTTTTTCCTTTTGCAATTATACGCCCTTGGCAATGTTTTCACACTGACATTAAAAACAAAAGTTTTGGGGGCTGGGCGGTGGCACTGGAGGTAAGGTGCTTGCCTTGCCTGCGCTAGCCTAGGACGGACCGTGGTTTGATCCCCCGGTTTCCCATATGGTTCCCCAATCAGGAGTGACTTCTGAGCGCATAGCCAGGAGTAACCCCTGAGCATCACTGGGTGTGGCCCAAAAACAAATAAACAAACAAAAAAACAAAAGTTTTGTAGTCATTTTATAGCCACCAATAAACCGAAACAGTAGGATCGAGATAAATTTATAGTAATTGTCCATTTATCCCAATTCCCCAATAAAATAAATGTATTTCTTTAAAAGTAGGACTATGTGGTTGTCATTGGTTTATTCTTAGATGATGCCTTAGAACTAGTGTGAAAGTAAATATCTAAAATTTTATGTCAGGGAAATATTTTATATCTTTATCTTGGATAAAGGAAATAGGTGAGGCATTCTTAATTTGAGTAAAATATATTAAAGTTTGATTTATTTGTGTAAGAATTCATATCTAGGGGCCCGGGAGATAGCATGGAGGTAAGGCGTTTGCCTTTCATGCAAAAGGTCATCGGTTCGAATCTCGGTGCCCCATATGGTCCCCCGTGCCTGCCAGGAGCAATTTCTGAGCATGGAGCCAGGAGTAACCCCTGAGCACTGCCGGGTGTGACCCAAAAAAACAAAAACAGAAAAAAAAAGAATTCATATCTAAAAGCTTCTATCCTATCCTCAAATGCAAACTACTAGTACCTGACATTTTTCTTTCATAATGTAAGCATATATATTAAACATTACTGGTAAAGAGAAAGCATAGTAGTTGACAATGAGAAAAATGTGTTTAGCAATAGAAGATTCTCTAAGGAGATACTGGCTCTGCCAACTAATAATTATTGGCAGTGTGTCAGAAATGTAAAGAATCTAAGTAACTCACACTACAGCTTGCCCAAATTAATCTTAAGAAAATCATGTTAGAGTTTTAAAATATTCCAAGGACATATTACAAATATGATTGTAGTTGGGTTTCAGTCATGTAAAGAACACACCCCCCCTTCACCAGTGCAACATTCCCATCACCTGTGTCCCAAATCTCTCTTCTACCTACCCCACTCTGCCTGTACTCTAGATAGGCTTTCCCTCATTCATTCACATTGTTAGGATAGTTCCCAATGTAATTATTTCTCTAACAGCAATTATCACTCTTTGTGTTGAACCTACTCAGAAACACAAAATGAAATTATAACCCATAAACAATTTTCATACATTGTCGTGTGTTAATTTTAATGTTTAATTTAATTAATTTTAATATATTTTATGTGTTAGTAAAAACATTATTTGGAGAAGTTTTGAGTATATAATATACTAAATTTGAGTTTATACTAAAAATATAACCGTCTCACATATCCTTTTCTTTCCCACTTAAAGCTTTTTATCATCATTATCCTGAATTATTAGTTTTTGTGTGGTACATTTGTCATAAAAATATAATACTGATAAATTTTATTAACTAATAAGCATAGCAGAGACTAGTTTAGTAAATATTCTTTGTGTTTACAATTTTATATGTTTTGACATATTTGTCATCTAATCATAATTATGGTATCTTATACTATAATTTTCATACACTATAAATTCTCTGGAAGAGACAGGGAATTTATTCAACCCTAGAAATGTTTCAAATATAAGAGACATTAGAAAAATGTTCTTTTCCCATATATTCCTAAACTCTAAGAGTATACTATTTTTTATTTTGAGCAAAGTGTGTTACATATCTTTCACAGTAATATTTTAAGTACATATTAATATTGAATCAGGGGAATTCCCACCACCAAAGTTGTCCTCCCCTCACCCCTAATTTTTGCATGTAAAGAAAGCTCTTGTTGACAATAATATTTTAGGTGCATGATAACTTAATATCAGGGGGATTCCCTTCACCGAATTGTTCTCCCTACACCTCCGTTCCCTTCCTACCTTCCATATCTACCTCCCTCAGACCCAGGCCTGCAAGAGTTACGTGGTCTCCTCTGTGCCTAACTTGCTACCCAGTGGTCTTACACCTGTGTGGACTTGATAGCTCCCGTATTTCCTCCTGTAACTGGGGGTCGGGACTAGATACATCAAGTTACATGGTTTTGTTTGAAGAAGGGGAAAGTAATACACTGGAGTAAAAATCAAATACACTGGAAATGGGCGGGGTCCTTCTAGAGGCTCTCATCCTCAGTTTGAGAGACGCAGGGGAAACGGTGAATCACTCCAGCAGTCCAAAAAGGAGTGTCATGTGAAATAATATATCCAGTGAGCATTCCAGTAATAAAGGTAAGCACCACATAAAAGCCATGATCTTGAGATAAAAATATGGCAGAGCACATAAAGAAAGAAGAGAAAGGAAGAATATATATAAATATATATTATACATATATTATTACATATTTTATATATGTAAACGGAGACATCAACTTTAATAACCACTCCAAAACAAAGAAATCGACAAAAGCTAGGTAGATAAATAAAAAATTAAAGTAAAATAAAAGAAAAGAAAGGAAAAGAAAAAAGGGAGAAAAATTATTTTGTGCCTCTTTTTTTTCCTTTTTCCCTCCTGCACAGGCACAGTAAATATTAGGGTCATTCAAAGAGGAATTCCCTTGGCCTAAGAGATACAGGTTTTCTCCACCCTTAGAGTATATTGTCATGGGATTAACTATAGACTCCGTACAGGCTCATTTATTCTTCTCTAAATGTTTTTGTAGTATTTGGAAGACTTTTGCTCCCTCGTGGGTGATAAAATCAGACCACTGTATCTAAAGATCTTGGTATCTAC
>PVKC010004540.1:0-35379 GCA_004027635.1 Crocidura indochinensis | reverse complement strand
ATCATCTATATCAATATATGATGAACAGGAAGCTCAAAACCAGGTCATTGAAAGCTACATAAATTAAGTGTCGATTTGCCCCGATTCAATTTTCCTCTCATAGAATTAATGTGCAAAAGAATTATCTATAATTATGAGTCAGCACTTAAGAAACCATAGTGGGGCCGGGTGGTGGCGCTGGAGATAAGGTGCCTGCGCTAACCTAGGACGGACCGAGGTTCGATCCCCTGGTTCCCCATATGGTCCCCCGTGCCTGCCAGGAGCGACTTCTGAGCGAATAGCCAGGAGTAACCCCTGAGCGTCACTGGGTGTGGCCCAAAAACCAAAAAAAAAAAAAAAATTCCATATCTGATTCATTCTTTTTATTGATGCTGTTTTGGGGAAGAACCTGGACATACTCAAATTACTGCTGGCTCTGCATTAAGTAATTACTACTAGCATTATTTTAGGGGCTACGTGGGATGCTGGGGATTAAACACGGTTTAGTCACCTAAAAAGTAAACACCTGGGGGCCGGGTGGTGGCGCTGCAGGTAAGCTGCCTGCCTTGCCTGTGCTAACCTAGGACGACCGCGGTTCGATCCCCCAGTTCCCCATATGGTCCCCCGTGCCTGCCAGAAGTGACTTCTGAGCAAATAGCCAGAAGTAACCCCTGAGCGTCACCGGGTGTGGCCCAAAAGCCAAAAAAAAAAAAAAAAAAGAAACCATAGCAAGGGGGCCAGAGCGATAGACGGACCACGGTTCGATCCCCTGGAGTCCCGTATGGCCCCCCATGCCAGGAGCGATTTCTGAGCACATAGCCAGGAGTAACCCTTGAGCAACAATGGGTGTGGTCCAAAAACTAAAACAGGAAAAAGAAACCATAACAGTATCAAATATGCAATGGTCATATTGTTCCACCATATTTTATTTAGCAATGATGAAACTTATAAAAGTCACAACTATCTTTTCTTTTTTTTTTTTCTTGGTTTTTCGGCCACACCCGGCAGTGCTCAGAAGTTACTCCTGGCTATCTGCTCAGAAATAGCTCCTGGCAGGCACGGGGGACCATATGGGACGCTGGGATTCAAACCAATGATCTTGGGTCCTGGATTGGCTGCTTGCAAGGCAAACACCACTGTGCTATCTCTCCTGCCCTCACAACTATCTTTTCAAATGCAAATAAAATCAAATCATTTGGTGGTTTCTACACATTCTTTCTCGCTCTCTCTGTCTCTTATATTTTGGGGGTCCATAAACAGTCAAGTGATGAGGGGTTACTTCTGGCTCTGCACTCAGAAATCACTCCCGACAGGCTAGGGGACCTTATGGGATCCCAGGAGTTGAACCCAGATCAGCTGCATGCAAGGCAAATGCCCTATCCACTATGTTATCATTCTGGCTCAAATCACTAATAATTTTTCTAAATACAACATTTTTTACAACAAAATAAAAAAAAAGAAAATGACTAAGTAAAAAATGCCTGGGATATTAGAGATGAATTAATCAATCAATTATTGACATTAAAATACATGTATAAAATAACAGATTAAATTTTATATTTAGCCTTTACCATATAAATGCATTTATAAATATATAATTGCCACTGCTCAGTAACACAGTGTAGTGATAGTTATCTACTATTATTACCATTATTTATTTGTTTGGGAATCAGTCCTAGTAGTCCAGTAGTTACTTCTGGTCAGTACTTTGGGGTTCTATCCAGAGCTGTTAGGAGACCACAAGATGACAGGGACAGAACTAGACACTTCTTCATGTTAATTAATACACTCTAGTCCTTAGCACTACATTGATATTTACCAAAGTGAAAGAGCTTTGTTAATTTGCTAAGGAAAAAAACCTTTAGGGGCCTGAATGATAGCACAGCAGTAGGGCATTTGTCTTGCATGCAGCTGACCCAGGAAGAACCTGGATTAGATTCCTGGGATCCCATATGGTCCCCTGAGCCAGGAGCAATTTCTAAGAGCATAGTCAGGAGTAACCCGGGGTGTGGCCCCAAAACAAACAAAATAAAAAACAAAAATTAACTTTTAGGATTTTGTTACCACAATAGAGGTGCTATATCCAATCATCCTGTTACTTGCCTTAAAACATTTCAAATCACAGTACCTGGACCACTCATGCATAGCAACTCTCCTAACTACTATACCACCTAAGGATATGTTCTAAACAACTCATTATCTATTAAAATCATGAGAGTAGTTTGAGCTATTTACCTTTCCATTTTTATAATCACACAATAAAATGAAATGCCAAATTCCACAATAAAATTTCTAGACAGCAATTTGTATTTTATTACTCCAACATTAAAAGTAAGCGTGCCATATTTTCCTGTCCTAGAAGGAGCAGCCAAATGGTTACTACTTAATCTGTTCCTCCAGCGTCTCTTTAGACAAGAGCATGTTAAAGGAGACAAAATCAACAATTGAGCAAACCCTGACCTAACAACAAAAAAATCAAAAGGCTCACTACTAATTCAGCTAACACTAATAATTAAATCAAGCTCCCTCATAAAAATGAAGAATAGGGGCCTGAACGTAAGCTTTTGCCTTGCACACACTAACCTAGGATGGACTGCGGTTCAATTCCCCAGAGTCCCATATGGTCCCCCTAGACAGGAGTGATTTCTGAGCTCATAGCTCCACGGTAACCTCTGAGCATCACCAGGTGTGGACCAAAAATTAACAACAAAAAAAGAATAAAGTTTCACAGGTGGAAACAGCTCTCCCTTTTGGAAATTAAAAGGGCTTTCTGGGGTCCGGAGAGATACGTTTGCCTTGCAAGCAGCAGGTCCAGGACCAAAGGTGGTTGGTTCGAATCCCGGTGTCCCATATGGTCCCCCGTGCCTGCCAGGAGCGATTTCTGAGCAGATTGCCAGGAGTAACCCCTGAGCACTGCCAGGTGTGGCCCAAAACCCAAAAAAAAGGGGGGGGGCTTTTCATAATTTGGTCTAAGATTTAAAGCTGGAAAGAGTGATAATAACCTTGAGTATTTATCTCTACTCATTTTCAACTATTAAAAAATGTCTTGCTTTTAAGAAAACACAGAGTTGTCTATGATATTTAATTAGGATCCGGTAAAAACTATGGACTAAGTAGATACGTTGGGAGGTGTGATTAAAAGTCCTCCTTTAAAGCACTATAGAATACAAATGAACTCTATTTTGGTTGAAAAATAGTCTGCTTAGTGGATTATTTATTCAGTTATTCTTTATAGTGATACTGTTTCCAAGATCATAAATAGAGAAACATGAAAAACTTTGATAAGCAAACTTATCAAAGTGAACCACAGAAGCTCTAAGGAGAGGGTGTCAATCAAAGGGAATTGGCGATCAATCAACATCATAGAACATCAATGGAGAAATAAAATTCTCCAATATCCTGGAGTTCACAGACTCAACTCAACTGTGTAAACAAGTACTAAGGATTAAGATATTTTTAAAGCAACAATAATCATCAAGTATGGAACAAACACAGAATAAATACTGAATGAAACCTCTACTACTGACTAAGTTAAGATTTTCTCCTAGTTTACTCTTCTCTCTCTGACAGTGACTTGATAAATTCACCAGTGCATAAAGAATCTCAAATAGAGAACATCTCAACGTGAAGATCTCCACTTTCCAAAAGTTTTCCGAAGTCATTTAGCTCTTATTATGTTAATTGAAAACTTCCTTCAAAAATGCTAAAGAAAAATGTTTTAGTCCTATCACCTCTCCTCTTCATGAAAATTGAGTGAATTGACCTAATTTTCAAATCCTTCTTTTCTTACAACTCTAACTATTAAAATACCTCTTTCATCCCAATCAAAATCACACAGCTTTTTCTAGAAGATAAAAGTGATCACAATTCAACTGAAAGCTTAAATTTTCCAGACTGTAGCAGCATGAAATAAATATGACAATAAGAAATGCATTTACTATATGCTAGAGGGAAAGAAGCCTTCCAAAAATTGGGCTTAGTCACAGATACTTTGAATTAGTATTTATCATTGTTTTTAGAAATTTATGTTAGGAACCTTACGTTAATAAGTATATGCAAAATATTAGCATTAATTATTCCTCCTTTACAATATTATCATTCCAGAGCCTAATTAATTATTACTATTTGATCACAGTTATATCTCTATCACTTAATACAATACTCGGCACATATCGATCATATAATATCAGTTTATGAGATTGTATTGTATTTTGCTTCATTATCTATATATTTTTTGAAGTTGTGAATACAGGTTTAAATAGATTTGTGCCACACTCATTGGTGTTTAGAGTTTACTACTGACTCTGTCTATGGAATCATTCTTGAGATACTCAGGGAATGACTGGTGTTGGAAGTTTAATCCAGGTCATTAATATGCAAAGCAAATGCATTACCCACTAAACTATCCTTCCTGCCTTTGGTAATTTCTTTAAGAACTACTCCAATGAACACAAGAATTAAAAACAAACCCATCATGTTGTTTATAGCCGACTGTAAGAACTGCTAAGGATCTTGTCCTCAGAGTGTCAAGATTGGAAGCAGAGGTTGATGGGACTGGATCAATACTACAGCAGAAAGAGCATTTGCCTTACATGTCGTTGATCCTGGTTCCATCCTCATCATCCCATATGGTCCCCCAAGCCTTTTAGGAGTACTTTCTGAGAGCAGAGCCAGAAGTAATGCCTGCTTGCTGTCGGACATGATCCCGGAAAAAATAACCAAAATAATAACAATAATAATTATAATAATAATAAAGGAAAAAGAAAAAGAAAAGAAAAGAAAGCAAAGCAAAGGATGAAAGAAAAGGTCAAGTTCAGTAGAAACTTTTTTTGTTTGTTCGTTTTGGGTTTCTGGGCTACACCTAGCAGCACTCAGGGGTTACTACTGGCAATGCACTCAGAAATCGCTCCTGGTGGGTTCAAGGATCATATGGGATGCCAGGGATTGAACCCAGGTCCATCCTGGGTTGGCCACATGCAAGGCACGTGGCTTTGGCCCATTAGTAGAAACATTGAAGGAAAGAAAAGGAAGGACAGGAAAGCTGGTGTTTGGGTATTCTTACATGCAATGCAGGAGATAACTTTCTCATATATATATATTTTATTAACAGAATTGGGGAGCACACCATAAAAAACTTCAGGATTTAGAAATCAAGTTGCTTGAGAAGATTACCTTCCATCTTGCATATACTCTGAGCAGAGCCTGAGTTCATTCTCTTGGCTTTCCATGCAGGAATCTCTTCCCTAGGCCCATTGTTTTTCCTAGCTCCCCTTACCTAGTCACTCATTTCCTATATGATTACAGATGAATAAGCTGTATCTTCTGCATAATCAAACTTGCCACAACATGACCTTAAACTCAAGCCTACTGTAAGGAGTGTGCTAATTTTATTCATTTTATTAAGTCTGAGAGATAAGGAAGATAAGGTAGAAGCCATTAAAAGTTAGTTTATAAGGTTTAAATAAAGTAGTCTTACTCTTTAAGATAATAGTAGAAGCATTAGCAGAAAAACAAGTATTGGTGTAGAATGGCTGTGAGTTTTATCCAAAAGATCTAGCACAGGTACCTGAAATACGCAGTTACACTGACCAACAGATTTTTCGATGAAGACAATATAACCTTTACTGAGAGAAGATGGCTTCTAGAAATGTTATAGCTAGAGAGCAGTCAAATCTGGCTTCAGAGTGCCAAGGGACAGGCTGAATCCGTTTGGAATTAATACATCTGATGAACTTTCTTGCAACTAATCCTCATCTTCATTTCCAAAATCCTAGGGCTCTTTGGAGCAAGTGCTAAATATACTTTTTCTGTACTCTGTTAAAGCAACAAAATTTGGAAGACAACACATCTATTTAAAACATGGCTGATTGTATATTTGTAACCCACTGCTGAGATAGACAGCTCTGGAAAAAGACATTTACAAAACAATAATGCTTACTGGAGCCAGAGCAGTGGCGCAGCAGTAAGATGTTTGCTTTGCATGCATCGGACCTAGGATGGACCTCGGTTAAATCCCCCCAGTGTCCCATATGGTTCCCCCAAGTCAGGAGCGATTTCTGAACTCATAGCCAGGAGTAACCCCTGAGCATCACCAGGTGTGCCCCTCTCCTCCCAAAAGGTCCCCAAAACAAACCAAAAAATAACAATAATTCTTATTGACCTGGTCACCTACGAGAGTTAATGCTCACTATAGACTAGGAGACAAAAGGTGTTTCCATGCAACAGCCATTCTTTACACCAAGGATCATGGAGTCCCTTCTGCTTTCAAGTCTTATCATTAAAAAAATATCTTTTAAGACTACCTAATATACCTAATATAAAACAGTCATTCACATCTGATGATCTAGCCAGCTATACAGAAAAAAAGGAAGTCTCATCATTCAAGGTGACAATAAAAATATATAAGTTTCACGGAAAGCCAAAATACCACTATCAACAGAAGTTTGGAAAAAGTCAACTCTTTCCAGGTTATGAAAACAGAAAAACAAGTATAATTAAAACTGGATCCTGAACATGTAACTGAATTAAGGCAGACTCTTGATAGAAGAGGCAAAGAGGGCCAGAAAGATAGTACAATGGGAAGAGCACTTGCTTTTCACATCTCCAACCCAGGTTTGATACCCAGCATGTGAAATAATCCAAAAGCCTGCCAGTAGTGATGCCTGAATACATAGCCAAGAATAAGATCTGAGTCATTAGGTGTGATACTCAGGTCATAGTTATTTTGGATGAAGAAAAAAAAAAACTTTTGTGATGAAATCTACTAGTAAAGATGTTGTAAAGGTCTGAAGCAATAGTATAGTGGGTAGGGTGCATGCCTTGCACATGGCCAACCAGGATTGGATCTCTAGCACCCTATATGACCCCCCCAAACCCACCGGAAGTGATCCGTGGCATGAGAAAAGAGTAAACACTGAACACTGCATGGTATGCCCCTACCTCCATCCTTCAAAAGATGCTGTGAGCATTGCTGAAATAGAATATAAAAAGAGGCTCAGAACATGGCATAAACTTAATTGATGAATGAGAAGCAAGATTCAGAAAGAACTGACTATTTTTTAATGTTATTTCATAGTTTCAAAGAACTATGAAAATAATTTTAAAAATACCATCTAATAATACAGCATAAATAAAAGAAATATTTTGTGAAATAGTAAAAGTGGCAAACAACAACAACAACAACAACAAAAAGACCTCTAGTTGTCTTGTGTAAAAATATTTCACCATCTCTAGTACACTATAAAGTCCCATGAGCATAGCCAGGAATGGCTTACTCCCCTTGGGGCATTTATTCCCAACTATGTGTCTTTATATCCTGCACATAAGAGAAATCACTTGCAATAGATAATTTTTTAAAAACGAACATAGTGTTTCTAACTTGACCCTAGTTTCAGTCTAAAACAACATTTAGCTTTCTCATAGAATCATTTATGAAATATAAATTTAGCCTCCTCTTTGGGATATTAAAAGTGATTCATAAACACCTGTACCCACCTCCAGTTCCCTACTCCACACTAACAAAGATACAGTGTTTTCACATGAATTAAATATTTAAAAGTAAAACAGTCACAAAGGAAAATCTTCAGGAATATTCTAACGCACTTATTCTGGCTTGCAGGTAAATGACCATGCAAATGACTTTTTTAACCTTCAAAGTCTGAGAATTTTTATGTACTATGAGAACAAGGCGTCACGGTTAACTAACTAGCTGGAGAGAAGCATACAGAAAACAAAATGCAGGATATCTTTTACAAAATCAAGTTTAACTACTGTTTTGATCAAAGAAAGTGTTTGGAAGGGAGAGACTAAAGGGAAGGAAGTCAAGAAGAGTGAAAAAGCAGCACAAATCGTTTTTATCCATATAAATGAAATAACATCAATAAAATCTATTATAAAGACAACTGGCATTTTCTTAAGTATATCAACTAGAAGAGTTCCTTTGTGCTCTTGAATCTTTAAACTGTGCTGAATGCACTTTCCCCCCCTTTGATCAGGTACTTGCCTTTTTTATTTGTGCTCATCTACCTTTCTGTTAGTTTTTCATTTTGTCTTTGAAGGTTGGAAGTAGGAGGAAGGGCTATAGGTCAAGTTTCCTTGGCTACAGGCCTCATTCTTAGTTGCTAATTTCCTGATTCATATGGATACTTTTCAAGGTCCACAAATTTGTGCTTGAAAGAACAATTAGAATAAGATTTCTTAAAGCAAAGTCAAGGTTGTTTTTCTTTTACTTTTTTTCAGATCGTTGTGGTCATAGAAGATACATAAAAGTTACCATTTTAAAGTTACCATCATGTTTAAATTCAATCTTTAAATCTTGGCCAGTTTCACTGTATCAGCACAAAACTTTAGGAATCATTAGTATGGAGAAAATATTACCACGCAATGCCAGGGATCAAACCCAGGCAGAGTCCTTAGCATATAGCACATGCACACTAGTCCGTGGAGCTATCTTCTGGCTCTGGTTTCCATTACTATGATGCCAAAAATATGCTTCAAGGATTCAATCTGATGTTGATTTCATCATGTGTACTTTTGATCTTTGCATTGTGAAGTGAGATGCTTAAGAACTAAGTTCCAGGCAACATCTGTATGATTAAATAAATCCCAGCTATAAAAGTGGAAATACCCTTGCTTTTTGCTTCAGTGATAGGAGAGATCAGGGAGACAATTAAATAAATAGCAGTCGAGTGAATAGACCATAAAAAGTATTCTATGCCCATACAGTAGTAATGTTTTATAGCTAGATATCTAAGAAAACATAAAATAGTACCAGGCAAAGTTAAAAACAATACTTCAAATACAAAAGTGTCTGGTTAACCTCTGTTTCATTTTCTTTATTTTTAAGGTTAAAGGAATATCATCATGATTTGCTGTGTGAATAAGTATTAGAATAAAAAGAGTTTTAGTACAAGTAAGTTCTTTAGAACTTAATACTTTTCTAACTTCATTCCCTGCATGATACTAAATGAATGAAAAATGTTCACTCATTTTTTTTATTTTGTATTTTAAATTAATTACAAATTTCAGTATTCTTTATTCATATTTATGTCATTTCTAAACATTCCATTTGAAGATTCTCACAAAACATTTACCATACAGCAAACTCTCAAAGAAGGAAACTTTGATATTTTACTCAAATTTCATTCTATGAATTTTGCCAGGTTAATGGCTGATAAATCTTTGTATATAAAAAAAACTTGTCTCATGTTCCTGCTAAAATCTAAGAAAAAAAATTGAAAGGCAGTAAGTTAAATTTAATTGAATAGGCTTTACTTAAAGTTGAAACAAATAAATCAGTATTGTCTTCTCTTCTTTACACTGGATCATATTTCTTAGATATTCCATCAGTACTTACTATAAAATTTTAGCATTATATTTAGTATTTTATTCCACTGTTTTTAGTGATATTAAAGATTGTGGTATGAGTCCAAACTGAAATTTTGTCGAATCGTGACTTTAATTGTATTACACTGGTAACCACAAATGGTACAATTTTCTTTCCAAACTGTAACACATTTAAAAAAAAGAGAAAAATTAGATATGATACCAAGATAAGTGCTATAAACTAAAATTATTCCTAGCCAGCATAAATGCAATGTTATCTCATGTGAAAGAATGAAAGAAAACGCAAGCAAAATTTTGCCAGTGTGAAGGAACAAGATGTCTTCTTTTACTAAAAACCGTGATATCTCCCCCTTAAATTTAGAATAAAATATACCTATCACAAATACATATTGACTAAATCAAGAAGTGACATAGCAAAGATGTAAGGTGGTTTTCATGTTAATGTCCAGGATTGTATCAGTTATACTTTACACTAACAAGATTACTGTCCTTGGTTCAAATTGATGCAGTAGGTGGCAAAAATGCACATATATTGGGGCTGGAGAGATAGCATGGAGATAAGGCATTTGCCTTGCATGCAGAAGGACTGTGGTTCGAATCCAGGCTTCCCCTATGGTCCCCTGAGTCTTCCAGGAGAGCAAGGAGTAACCCGTGAGCGCTGCCTGGTGTGACCCCCCTCCCCCAATTTTTTTTTTTTTTGGTTTTTGAGTCACACCCGGCAGTGCTCAGGGGTTACTCCTGGCTCCATGCTCAGAAATTGCTCCTGGCAGGCACGGGGGACCATATGGGGCACCGGGATTAGACCGATGACCTTTTGCATGAAAGGCAAACGCCTAAACTCCATGCTATCTCCCAGGCCCCCAATTTTTTTTTAATGCATATACATTGACTTAGAATGCATTCAAGTAGTTGCAGGTGTTTTATTTTTATTTCATCACCATAATTTCAATTATTTAAACTATATAAACCTCTACTAGAAGGTCTGTTTCCCTTCACCCATACCTTAGGATGTCCCAGTCAAAATCAGGGCCCATTCCCAAGTTGTCTTCCCATGACTGTATGTTAAATTCTGTAGACCAGTTCTCAAGATCTAATGCCTTTGACCATCTGTTACTGCTTTACTATGCTTCTTCATAACTCACATAAGAGAGAAATCATTCTGGATTAGTCCATCTCCTTCTGGCTGACTTCACTCAGCAATGAAGCCCTCCAGTTTCAAATATAATAACAACCTACATGCATCATCTCTTCTTACAGCTGAGTTGTAATCCATTGAATACATAAGCCAGTTCCTTTATCCACTCATTTGTTCTTGGACATTTGCAGTTTTTCTAGATTTGAGCTAAAGTGAATCCATGCTGCAGTAATAATAGAAGGACAAGTCTTTTCTGAGTAGAGTTTTGAGGCTGTAGGTAGATGTCCAGATATGAGATTCCTGGGTTATATGGAAGCTCAATTCATAGTTTTTTGAGTACTGTACATTTTCTTTTCAATAAAAGCTTGAACCAGTCTCCTTTCTCACTGGCAGTGGACAAGGGTTCCTTGCCTCATATGCACACAAACTGGTTGTGTGCCAATCTCCCTAGAATGAGGTGACATCTCATTATTTTAATTTAAATTTCTCAGATAAGGAATGTTCAATTGTTTTCCCTTTACTATTCTAAGTAAGGTACACTTAAGAAAACATTTAAATATTCTACTTAGGAACATATGTGGAAAAACAAATGCTATTGAAGATTTGGAAAATTCAATAAAATCCACAACCATTCATGGATATCTAATGATATAAATAACATGAGGTTTGGAGAGAAAACAAGCAAGTGCTGGTGGGAATGTGAAGAGAAATGAACTCTTATTCACTGCTGGTGCAATCTAGTCCAACCTTTATGAAAAGCGATGAAGATTCTTCCAAAAACTGGAAATTGAGCTCACATACGATCCTGCTATATCACTCCTAGGGATCCAAGAAATACAAAAATACAATACAAAAATCCCTTCCTCACACCTATATTTATTGCAGCTCTATTTACAATAGACTCTGGAAACAACCAAGATGCCCTTCACCAGATGAATGGCTAAAGAAACTATGGTACATATACACAATGGAATATTATGCAGCCGTCAGGAGAGATAAAGTCATGAAATTTTCCTATGTATGGATGTAAATGGTATCTATTGTGCTGAGTGAAATAAGCCAGAGGGAGAGAGATAGACGCGAATAGTCTCACTCATCTATGGGTTTTAAGAAAAATAAAAGACATTTTTGTAATAATTCTCAGAGACAAAATAGAGGAAGGCTGGAAGGTCCAGCTTACAACATGAAGCTCTCCACAAAGAGTGATGAGTGCAGTTAGAGAAATAACTACATTAAGAACTATAATAACAAAGTGAATGAATGAGGTAAGAAAGCCTGTTTAGAGTTCAGGCAGGGGTGGGGTGGGGAAGAGGGAGATTTGGGACATTGGTGGTGGGAATGTTGCACTGGTGAAGGGAGGTATTCTTTGCATAACTAAAACCCAACTACAATCATATTTGTAATCAAGGTGTTCAAATATATTTTTAAAAAAGAAAAAGAACAGGTAACAGCTTTGTGCAGCTGACTCTAGGTCTATTTCCTGGAAACACATATGCTCCCAAGAACCCTCTTCACGAGTGAGCACAGAACCAGGAGTAAACTCTAAAACTCAGTGTTATTTTGATTTGCATTTCCTTAATAATAAATGATACAAAGCAATTTTTCATATATATTTTGACCATCTATATAACTTTTTTTTTGTTCGCTTTTGGGTCACACCAGGTGACACTCAGGTGTTCTAAGTTCTATGCACTCAGAAATTGCTCCTGACTTGAAGGACTCCAGAGGTTGAACTCAGTTCTGTCCTGGGTCAGCCATTTGCAAGACAAACCCCCTACTGATGCATTAGCCCTCCAGCCCCTATACATCATTTTTGAAGAAATTTCAGTTAATCTCTTTCCTTATTTTTTGTTGGGGGTAATTATTTTTCTTGCAAAATACTACCTGTTTTTTATATATCTTGGATATTAATTCCTTCTCAGATGAGTGATGAATAAATAATGTCTTCCTGTTTGAGCTACTATACCATAAAAGAAATGATGACCAGGGACCCGGGAGATAGCATGGAGGTAAGGCGTCTGCCTTTCATGCAAAAAGTCATCGGTTCGAATCCTGGTGCCCCACATGGTCCCCTGTGCCTGCCAGGAGCAATTTCTGAGCATGGAGCCGGGTGTGACCCAAAAACCAAAAACCAAAAACCAAAAAAAAAAAAAAAAAAAAAAAATGATGACCAGAATAAGAAGATACTCCACAGACTGAGGAGAATGTTTTTTTCTACTTTCCACTGGTGGTATTTTTGACTCATACCATCCCCTCTCCTTCATTCTGTCATAATCAATCTTTTACCATGTCAGAGTTTTTGGTCCAACAGTTGGTCTCTTATCATATTTCCTTTTTCTTCTTATTAAAAAATCCCTTTTCACTTTTTATCAGTTTTAGAACAAAATACATATTAGTCTATTTTTTATTTTTTTACTTGGTTTCTTGTGTTTTGGATTTGGTTTTGGTTTTTAGGGTCACACCCAATGGCGCTCATGGGTTTCTCCTGGCTCTGTGTTCAGAATCGCTCCTAGAGGGATAGGGATTCAAACCACCATTCGTCCTACATCAGCTGCATGCAAGGCAAACACCCTACTGCTCTGCTATCTCTCCAGTCCTTGTATCTGTTTGTTTCTTATGGGGGGAGAGTTATTTGTCTTTTTTTTTTTTTTTTTTTTTTTTTTTTTTTTTTTTGTGAGGACCACATTTGGCATTGCTCTAGGCTTACTCCTACTTCTACACTCAGAAATCTTTCCAAGTGGGCTCAGGATATCATATGGAATCCCAGGGATCAAAACAAGGGTCAGCTATGTGCAAAACAAAACCCTTACCCACTGTATTATCTTTCAAACCCCAGTCTTAGTGTTTTGGTTTTTTGTTTGTTTGTTTGTTTGTTTGTTTCAAACAACAGCTCATTTCTGCATTACTTGATTTTTAGAGAAAAAACTTTTCCAGAATTTTCTTTATACTCTGACTTTACTCATGAAATTATGTATGTAAAATAACTTGCATGCATTCATCTCCATTGTTAAATCCAATTTTAGAAAAATTGGGGTATGTTTTGCTATTTTCATCGTCTTCTAATTTACCACAGCAAGCAGAATTAGTTAAATTTCTTAAAATTCACTGAATTTGTGTTCAGTACTCTATTACTTTGGAAATGTTTTACACATGTTGAAATTTAACTTTGTATTAAATTTGCAGATAAAGCTATTTTATTACTTTCATAATGTCTGGTACACTCCTATAAATAATGCTACATTCACTGAATATTTTGCTGACAAGTACTGACAAGATGAGGGCAGTTTGCGTTGCAGGTTTATCTAACTATTATACTAAAAATTGACTGAAACAGATGTCCAGGTGAATATCATCATGGCCTTACAAAACCCATTTCAGGAAAATTGCATTAAATCTATCATTCTACCACACAAAAATGAAAATTTCAAAATTAATTATATTTTTAAAAACGCATCCAGATTGGGAAGTATAATGAACTGAAGACATAAACTTCCACCAAAATCATTCATAGGCTTCATTAAGCCTTAACCCCCAAATTATGGCATTAGGATATTTAGGATGTAAATGGGTTTAGATGCAATCTGAGGACAAAAACTCCTATAAGAGTGTTTGCAGTCTTTATAAAATAAGACATACTTTATCTTAAAATTTTTAAGCATCTAAAAACACTATGAAAAGCTGGCTATTGTATACCAAGAAAGAGGGTGCACTCTATATTAGAATCTGGTAGCATCTGTAGCCTAAATTTTGCACTCAAAACTGCAAAAATAACTGTTTGTTGTTTATGCCAACAAATCTATAATAATGCAGAGAGATAGCACAGAGAAAGGGCTTACCTTACCTTACAGCTGACCTGGGTTCTATCCTGAGTACCAAATATGGGCCTCTGAACCCTACCAGGAATCATCCCTGAACACAGAACCAGAAATAAGTGCAGAGAACAATTGGATATGGTAAAAAAAAAAAAAAATCTATGATTTAGCAGCCTATATTGAGTAAAGCAGAAGTTCTAATTTTCTCCATTCACTGATGACAAGATCTTAACAATTAATAAGCATACAAAATTTGAATAAAATAAATATATAAATATCAATCATATTTCTATAAATTATTAATAAAATGGAAAATTAAAAACAGTTCTATTTTTTAAATCTTAAAATTAAAAATTTAACAAAAATCACAAACATGTGTAATTGAAACCTAAAAAACATAACAAGGGATATCCTCTGATCATATATTGAAAAATAATGTGATTAAAATAGCAATATTCCCCAAATTGATCTACAGAGAAAACCAATTAATATTCCAGTTGCCATTTTGGATTGTTGACAAATTAATGCTATTAACAGGAGGAAATCAGATTAGTAAAAACGCATTAAAAAAATAGGACACATTTTCCAAATTTAAATTTTACTACAAAACTATAGTAATTAAAAAAGTGTGGTGCTGACACAGGCTAAACATATATACAGATCAAGGATGTAGAAATGGGAGCCCCAAAATAAGCCATAACTCTTTTTTTTTTGTTCTTCAGGCCACACTGTTACTCCACAGGGGTTACTCCTGACAAAGCGCTCAGAAATCGCCCCTAGCTTGGGGGGACCATATGGGACGCGGGGGTAGGGGGGTGGGGTGGGATGGAACTGTGGTCCTTCCTTGGTCCTCTTAAAGTCAATTAGCTACTAATGATGCCCAAAAAATGAGGGAAAAGTCTCTTTTCAACAACTAGTGCTAGCTAGTACAAGTAATTATCCACTTGCAACAGTACAAAATTAAACATCTATAACAAAAGATATAAAAAGTTTTGTTCAAATGAACACTATACAACCAAAGAACGCAGTACTAAATTTCTGTGGCCTTGATTTAACAATGATGCCAAAAATACACAAACAAAAGCTAAAGCAATATAAGAACAATGTCAATGTTGATTTGCAGTGAGATCTAAAAAAAAAAAATGGTGCTTCAAAGGACAATACAAATAACATAGACATGCCACAAAAATTGAAAATATATCTTACAACGGAATAGCTCAACAATAAAAAATAGGTATAGCATTTCCAGAAACAGGTAATCAAAGAAGATATGGTAACCCTTTTTAAAAATGTTTAGTATTGTAAGACATCAGAAGAATGAAAATAAAGGTCACAAAGAGATTCTGCACTACACCCACTCAGATAACTACAATTAATGAGAGACATTAAGAGATGTTATCAAAACAGAAAGTTAGTACACAGTGTGTGGAGTCTTGCCTTGCAGTTGGGTGAGCAGGTATCGATCTCCAGAATCTAATATAGTCCCCTGTATTCTGCTAAGAAAGACCCTACAGCACAGAGTCAGGAATAAAGAAGAAAAGAACTAGTAGCAAGTACAAAAAGAAGGTGGAAGCCCACTTGATGTTTGAGATTCTGAAATGGTGAAGCTTCTTTGGATATCAATTGAGTGGCTTGTTAATATATTCAACACAGAAATATCTACCACATGACCTGGTAGTTCCACTCTGAGGTATTTATCCAAGACAAGATAACTTAAAACATATGTCCATAAAAACATGTACACAAATATTCACAGCAGGATTTTTCAAAATAAAAAATGAAAACAGATGTTCTCAACAGACGAATGAGTAAACAGATTGTAACACATTAGAATGATGCATCTGTAGTCTTTGTTTCTTTTGAATGTGTAAGTTTCAGAAAAAAAAAACATCATTTTTAGGGGCCCGGGAGATAGCATGGAGGTAAGGCGTTTGCCTTTCATGCAAAAGGTCATCAGTTCGAATCCCGGTGCCCCATATGGTCCCCCGTGCCTGCCAGGAGCAATTTCTGAGCATGGAGCCAGGAGTAACCCCTGAGCACTGCCGGGTGTGACCCAAAAACCAAAAAAAAAAAAAAACCATCATTTATAATGTATTCGCCATTTTTTGTATACAGTGTAAAGAAATTTCCTTCTTTGACTTTGAATTCTTTTATGTGGTATCAGAAAAGTCTCACTTATTATTTTACTATTACTAATTTATTACTGTACAAAATATTTATTTTCAATACTTGCAGAATTAGTTCATCCTTTGGCAACCCTTTTTTTAGATTATAAGGGATATATGTACAATATCTCAATATGTGCACTTGAGAGACAAGGTCAGAGATTAAGCATATAAGACGTTACTATTCCAGACTTTGGGCCATGAAACTTCTATTTTTGTAACTTTTGTCACTATAATTATTTCTGACTTTTTTAAAACAGATTTCCTGACTTTCACTTCTATGTGTTCTTTTCTTTTTGTTAACCAAAGTGCTTCTCTTCTTTTCTTTTTTTTTTTCCCTTCCGTGATTACAAACATGGCTGTAGTTCAGTTTCAGTCACAAAAAGAATACACCCCTTTACCTGTGTAACATTTTCACCACCAATGCACCCCATGTTCTTAAATTTTGTTTGCTTGTTCCAGTATAACCATAACCCCAATTCCAAACTATACATTTTGGGGGACAGGAAAGGAATGGGTCCTAAGTGGTGCACAGGGACAACCCAGCAATACTAGGCTATTTGTTTCATGGATAAAGTTGAGGTCTCAGGATGTGATTCTGGTGCCAGGAACCATTAAGCCACCACAGCTCTGGTGCCTTTAGGGAGAGATCCTAGAAGCCAGAGATCCTAGGGCAATGCAGATAATTTGAGAGACATTGTAGATTTGAGGATTCAATTAAGTGAAAGCATGGAAATCATGCACCTTAACCCCTTAACCTCTTTATTATCTCTTTTGCCCCCAAACTATACCTTTATATTGGCTTTATATTGGCTTAGTCCAAACCTAGAGAAGATGCTCCTGGTTCAGTGCTCCAGGAGTCAGTGCATGAGGTACTCAGGGAACTGTGCTCTGTATTAGGACTGAATCTGAGTCTCTCGATCTGTATCTCTGGTGCCAAACAAGAATATACTTATATCTATATAAAACCTTTTATACCTGTATTTATGATATAATTAGTGTTCACATAAATGAATGTTTAACCTATAAAAACAGTTGATATCAGCATTTATAGTCATACCAATATTCAAGCAATATTCATACCACATAAATAAACTCCATGCTTCAGTGGGGACTATTGGTACGAGTTTGATCAAATAGCTTCCTGGATCTGGGTATAACTTGCTAACTAAGGTTACTGCCCAATGGTATTTTTTAGCAGATGTCTGGAGGGTCGTAAACAAGAGATCAATGAACTGAGCACATATTTTAAAACAAACGATCCAGGTTCACTTCTGTGCATGTCACGTTTTCTCAGTTACCAACAACAGGAATCCCAAGCACAGATCTATGAGTAGCGCCTGACCTGAATACTAGAAGGTATAGCCCAAAGCAAATGAAGTAAAAATTTAAAAAATGCTATCAGGGGGCCAAAACAGTACAGAGGATAAGGTGCATCCATCTGATTCCCTGAGACTACTAAGAATAATCCCTGACATATATATATATAATTCAGGAGTAAGCTCTGACTACCACTAAATGTAGAGAAAAAAATCAGAAATACATATATATCATATATCATTATTAAATGATATAATCATATATTTTTATCACATATGTTTTTAATGATTATGTTATATATCATAATATATAGTTTCATTAATAAGTATCCTGAAGTCTATCAAGTTGCTATATAAACCTATCATATTACTCAACTATTTCATAATAAATCATGTTTATGCTGAATGCGATTTCATTTGATAAGTAATATGGCCAAAAATAAATCCAAGAGAAAAATTCTGTCCTATTTAATTACAAATTCCAAAATTGACATCAGTCAATAGTATGTTATGACATAAGGGTCTCCTTGGTACATGGTGCCCAAGCATCTCTCCACATCTCCTCTCTTAGACTTTCCTACTTTCATGAAGGGTTACAGACCAGGGCTCTCTCCACCTTTAGAGAATACATTACTCTCTCTTTCTTATTCTCTCCCTTCCCTTCTGCTGTACCTTCAAATAAAACCCATTTTTACTTCAAAAATTAATACAATGTTTTAATTCTTCCACTTAAATTAACAAAAATTCTATGAAAAGTACTCTGATTAGAGGCTGAAATTGCACATGTTCTGATTTAAGCATGAATATATTTGGCCCACTACCTTTTGTAAAAATATTTTTAAAACTGCTTTAGATATTGCACTATGCCTGACTTTTAGGTAAGTCATTTAAGTCATATTCAATTAATTAACAAGAAAACCATTAGATATTAAGCTAAAGTTCCGAGAAGCTAGGAAATAACCCAAAATCTAAATTTGCAAGAGCTTCAGGTTATAAAATCAAAATGCTGAGCAACCAATTATTAATAGCTAGCTAGCAATGCTATAAGCTATAAGCTATATATAGTTTATAACTATAAGCTAAAGTCAATCAATAATTTCTTCTCTTGGGTTACCCCCCCCCATAAACTCTCCAGGATCTAGAAAGTGGAACACTACTAAAACCTTCTTAAAATGTATCAGAGCCAAATATATTTTTATTTGAATAGACCCTTAAAATGTTTAATATGCCTAAGTTTATCTCTACTGAAACAATTTTATTCAAATGGTACATTTTAAGAAAGAAAACTCTTGTATGAAGGCTGAGAAGACAGTATCACATTGGCTTAGACTCTCTTGAAGGGTTTGAGATTTAACCTCTGTGATTTAACCTCTTTTCAATTGATAAACAACAAAATCCTAATTACCTCTGCAGCACAAAATAGCAGTGAAGATAAAGTAAGAAATTAAATTAAAACTATTCAAGACTATCACTGGTTTATAATAAAACTTCCTTTTAGTCATTACAACTATTCTTCAGAGCCTCAATTTTCTTCAAAGAAAATTCCTTCCTTCCTTCTGCTTTCTCCTTTCTTTCCTTTCTTCAATCCCTCCCCTCCCCTTCCTACCAGTTCCTTTTTTGTTTTTTGGGCCACACCCAGTGACGCTCAGGGGTTACTCCTGGCTATTTGCTCAGAAGTTGCTCCTGGCAGGCACGGGGGACCATATGGGAACAGGGGGATTGAACCGTGGTCCGTCCTAGGTTAGCGCAGGCAAGGCAGGCACCTTACCTCCAGCGCCACCGCCCGGCCCCCCTTTTTTGTTTTTTAAGCTCTACCTAATTAGTGTGAAAGACTTATCCCTGCTCCTCTTCTTAGGCATCACTCTTCACAGTGAAGAGAAGCCATAAGACACCGTGTTAAGGACTGAACTAGAATAAGACAGTCATATATAAAGCAAATGACTTCCCTCCTGCCTATATTATCTCTCTGGCCCTAGCCACAAATTTCTTATGTGTAACAACATGATCCCTCCTCTGACTATGAATCAAGATGTTGTGATGTGATAATTCCAATGATAGTTCATTACAAACCATAAAGGTCATGCCTATACAAATATAAGCATAGTTTCATTATGTGATTTATCAAATACAAAAATTATAAAAGCTATAAATCTGGTCTTTTTTGTTGTTTGTTTAGTAGTACTCTATTATCAGCCCTCCCTGAACTACCGTGTGCACTAGAGTAACATTTCCAAAGTACTTGTTTTGATAAGCATGTAGAGGCATTGACTCATTGGGAAATAGTTTTAATCTGCAGATTGTGCAGTGTCTTTCAAACTTCTTTTTGAGTGGAAGCCAGATATTCCATTATAACACAACTGATCACTACAGTGGCTTTCACTTCACATCATATCAATCCCCATTGTATTCACAAAAGAAACCTGTTTAAACCATGCTAGAACCGGGACCTATAAAATGAGCATTATTTTTACATTCAGTGTAAAGTTAATTTTTTTAAATTTCTGACTCTACTTATCTAGATGTTGGTATAGTATATCATCACTCAATAAATAGATAAGTAAACCACAATAAATGTCTGCTGAAGAAGATACTCAATATACTCAAATGTCCCTTGCACACAGAATGAGCTATGGTTTTAGATAATAAATAACAGAGCATAAATAAGACTATTTCATAATTCACTTCATATAATATAAAACAAAATGGCAGTCAGCACACATTCAAGTAATATGAGTAGCTTGCTTCTTGAAAGAATGATGTACACAGCCTAATAGTTCTATGTCTTAACTTTCCATGTTTTCCTGAAATCCTAATGATTCAGTTTGCCTTTCCCATTCTACTCAGCTGTGTTCCTTGGAAGACAATTGGGTGTCACTTCTGCCTGTGGGAACAAGCAAGTTAGTTAAGGTGTGGTGCGGTTTCTCAAAGAGATTTGAGAAAAAAAAATCAGTAAAGCGAAAAGAATCTAAAACATTTTACAGAATTCTGCTGTGACAGCAGAGCCAATCAGCAGAGAGTACAAACTGCTTTAGAGAGTGGTTTGATGTTAATGACTTAGGAACTCGTTTTTGCATAACTGAATGGAAAAGAGAACTTACATCTGCTTCACTATAAGTAGGTCTTGAAAACAATGAAGAAGGCACTTTTTCAAAAACATACTCAGTAAGCACAAAGTAGGATTTGGGGGCAAAGGTTAAAGTACACAGATTCTGAGGTTTGGAAGAAGGCAGATAAAATCATTGATGAATGCTGGCATAAACTTTGATTCATGAAAAGACCCTAATTGTTTTAAAGATGAATTTTACTTCTTAAAATTATATCAAAATTAAAAACCATAAAAACAATATATAGGTATACCACTTTTCCCACCTATATGCAATGCAGAAACTCAACAACACTGAAATCATGAGAAGTACTATAAAACCTGAAATGTGCCTTTGTTAAGGTGGGGGACAAAGGGGAGTATGTGGCAGGAAGGAACATGGGAAAACTGATGGAAGAACGTGGACAGTGGTGGTAGAATTGTGTTAGAATATTATATGCCAAAAACTCAACTGTCAATAACTTTATTTTTCATGGTTCTTTAAATTAAAAATGAATAGCTCTCAAAAATCCCATAAAAATGTGTGTATCACTGTATATTATAATGATGTATTACTATATATAAATTGTCTAAATATTCTAAAATACTACTATAAAACAAGAAATAGCTGGAGAAGCCACATGCCAGGAGTTGGCCCCTTGCACTGGTATGTGGTGGGCACTAGGCTGGAAAGCTAGCCAAAGAATCTCCGGACTGTCAATCAGTCCAGGGGCCCAGATTCCCCCACACCAGAATGGTCTCTATGGCCTGATCTGGTAACCTGGGCCTTGGGGGAAGGGGGACGGGGGATGGGAGGTGAGGGAGGAAAACTCAGCCCTATCCATTCATTCAAAAGCTGCAGAGGCTAGAGCTGGGCCTGGAGAAGCCACATGCCAGGAGTCGGTCCCTTGCACTGGTATGTGGTGGGCACTGGGCTGGACAGCTAGTCAAAGAACCCCCGGACTGCTAGCCAATGCAGATTTATCTCAACCATTTTCAAAAGTGCGCGCAAATGCACCCGCGCAACAGGTACCCTTTTTAACATCATACAAAAATAATCTAATTCTTGACTATTTGTAGGAAAGGAAATGGAATATCCTAAATATGGAGGATAGCACTCTAATAGATCTCTGAAGTCAGTGTCTAAGTGAACGTTACTTTCAATACAGTTGTCCTCTCTGACTACAGAGCCTTAACCTTAAACATTTCATCTATACAATGTATATAGCCTCTCTTCTATATTACCTTTACACACCCAGAGACCTTTGTCTCTATATCCCCCCTATATCCCAACCTGGATTTGTTATCTCCCCCTTATTTAACCCTGTTTACCCTCAGTTTTTAACTCATTAGGCACCAAGATCCACCTCCTTCCCAACAAACCACCATCCAGCTCCTTAATGAAAGACACCCTCTCGATCCCTCATCTTGTGTCTCAGCAAGAGACCACAACCAATAAGCCTCCTGACTCAAGCTTGTGACCCCTCTCATCCCATCAACTCGTGGACGGTTACATGATCCTGGATTCAGCTGTAGCAAAACCCTCAGCTCAAGGACACTATAGGATTCTGAAATGCCGCAAATCATCTTAAACTGTCTAGACCAAAGTCTGTGATACGAAAAAGTACCTTGGCTTTCGCTCCCTACAAGAATATCTCAGAAGACCTAATTGGGAGGCCTATATTGTCTACGTAAGCTTAATACCTTTATAATAATGTTTCTTAAGATATGTATTCCTAAACATACAGATAGCCTCCCCAATCACTTTCTTTTTTCAAATACCTTTCTCCCCACTTTTTTTTTCTCAATTTCCTTTCTTTTTTTATATCTCAATTTTATCTATATATTCTATTTTTTATATATACACATTTTTTCTACCCTCACCAGTTTTGGTGCTGCTTGGTCAAAAACTAAGAAAACATCTTGCCCGGGATAAAAGCTCAGACCACACCACAGTACTTTACATGTAGCCTGTCATCCTTACCCGGAATAGCACCAGCAATACAAAAGGACACCATACTTTTTTGTATAGGCACAGTAAATAAGGGGAAATCATGGACTCAGATACAAGATCTTATCTTCTAAGGATAAGAGCTCACACTTTTTATACAAGGGTGCCTCCCATCCTGGACATATGTCATGTGGATACAACTCAGTCTACACGAGATTGGACAGTGTTAGTTCATTCTCAAATCCCAGATCCCAGATGTAGAACTGAAACAACCCCATGCAACAACACCAGGAACTAAGCTGCATTGGGAAATATACTCGAACCAGCGTTAATATGACAACGAAGACAGAGAGAAAATGACAACTTGACCTAAGTCCAGGAGGTCCTACTTAACACTAATTGGAAATCAGAAGGTGTATTGTCCCTTGAACTATGAAAAATAAGAGCGCTAACTACAGAAAACAGACTTTGACAACTGGGACTGGGAAGAACATACCTTGAGGAATACATTAAGGAAAACCCTACCCTAGGCTATAGCCCAGGTCTCTTACAAAAATCAAAATTTCTTAGTACAGAGGTCCAATTCGGACAACAGAGACTGAGCAGAACCATTGGAACCATAATTTCCTATACTTCGGCTTAGGGAACGAGCAAAAACATGAAGCACATGATACAGAAAACTGAACACACCAACAATGGTGGAACAGTACCTCTAGAACTTTAAAGACTCTATCCTAGGCTTTGTCCTAGGACCTGCGCAAATACCAAGATTGTGTGATACAGTGGCCTGATTTTCTCATCCACAACTGAGAGGAAAGTTTCCTGACACCACAAAAGAAACCCTGGGATATGGCGATGAGTATGTATGGAGCCAGTGGTTGTTCCCATGACATATGCTTCAAGAGTGGAGAAACCCTGAATCTCTTAGGCCACGGGAATTTCCTTCCTTCCCCAATACTTACTGTGCCTATACAAAAAAAAAAAGTGGGGTAACACAAACCCTGCCACTGCAGCACTTTTTCTGGTTTTGTTTTGTTTTATTTTCTGTTTGCTTTTTGATATTATTTTCTTTCTCTTTTTTCTTCCACCTTTTTCTTTCTTTTCCACCTTTGTGGATATTATTCGGTAATATTTTTTTCGTTTTTAATAGTTCATACCAAACTTTTTTTTCTCCTCTTTTCCTTAACCTTTTTATCTCCAACAGAATAGCATAACTTGAATCATTCAGCCTCATAAATTGAGGGGGGAAAGAATGATACCAGGACCAGTCATATGAACATGTAGTATAAATAAAAAATGACCAGAGTGGAACACCAAACAGAATAGATACACAACCTATAACAAGTTGTAAGGTGGAGACCAGTTGCACTAGGATTCTGGGGGGTAAAGGAGGGAGATGTGGGAGACATGCTGGGAACAGGAGTAGAGGGAGGACAACATTGGTGGTGGGAATGCCCTTCATTGTGACTATGTATCGTAAATAATTCTGTGTAATGAACTTCAGTCACAATAAAAAAAACATTAATGGGGAAAGAAAATGTTGTGTACTGTGTATGTACACCAAGGCAAGAGAAATTTTGCTATGTAACAAAATAGATGAAAGTTGAGGGTACTATGCTATATAAGATAAATAAGACAAAGACATCGGGGTCCAAATATACCAATGTCTAGTTATAAAATAAATAATCCCTAGGACTATGATATAGCATATGATATCTATAGTTAACAGTACTGTGTTATATGCTTGAAAGTTGTTGAGAGTGTCAGTTATGAAAGTTTCTATCATGAGACAAAAAGTTGTAACTTGGTGAGAATGATGATAATTGTATTTCTGATGGCTATTTTGTAACACATACAAGTATTAAATCATTGCAATTTGTGCCTAAAATTAAAAAAAAAAAAACAAGAAATAGCTCAAATTGGAAAGCATATGCTTAGCAGTTTTGATGCTGAATTTGAGCCCCAGCAGTACTTGGTCCCACAAATACCTGTGGATAGTCCCCAGTATGGCCGGGTGTGGCCCTTGTAAAATATCAGTACTTAATGTTAGCTTGAGAGACACATTTGATCAAAGAACTTGACTGTAAAACTGAATATGTGTACATGCATGGTCCTATCACAGAGACCATCCAATGTAAAGTGACACCTAGCTATTAACCCAAATCGAAGGAGTTCCCCCTATTTCCTCCTTCCTTAAACCTCTTCCTTTGATATGTAAAAGCCCACTGGGTACTGGATAGGAACTTCTCTTTCTCTCTTTCCCTCTCTCTCTTTCTCTCTCTTCTTTCTCTTTCCCCTCTCACTCTCTTTCTCCTCTCTTTTTCTCTCTCCCCAATCCTGGTATTATTAGAAATTGGTTTTTTTTTTTGTTTGTTTGTTTGTTTTTGTTTTTGTTTTTTGTTTTTTTTTTTTGGTTTTTGGGCCACACCCAGTGGCGCTCAGGGGTTACTCCTGGCTATGCGCTCAGAAGTCGCTCCTGGCAGGCACGGGGGACCATATGGGAACCGGGGGATCGAACCGTGGTCCGTCCTAGCTAGCGCAGGCAAGGCAGCAGGCACCTTACCTCCTGCGCCACCTCCCGGCTCCCAGAAATTGGTTTTCATAAAGAAAGAAGATTTCTAAATTTTTAGCTCAGGCAGAGAGCATGAGGCAAAAGGCCACAGATGCCATGATAAACTTTTCCTGACTGACTTGGTTTATTATTTCTTTGCCACCACCCTGCTTCATCAGACCCCTCTACATGAAGTTTGCAAACACGCTACTAGGGTGATCTCACAAATAGTGAATTTTATTTTACAATCTAGGAACGTGACATTCATATTTCATCACCAGGTCTCTCGGGGAAATGGTCACTCAGGAAAAGACCACACAAGAAATTCTACACAACATAAATGCTCTGGGATTTTCTCTGTAAAATTCTCTCCCTTTATCTCTGAATCTGAAATACAAATGTTAAGTGTTAATAATTCTATGACCCCCACAAAACAAAGAGGCATTCATCTAATTATGAATCCTTCTACTATCCTGCCCTTCAATGCTGACTCAAATCTAATATTCAGAAGTAATTCTCTCTCTTCTTTCTTCTGAAAATGCTTTGGACCAAACACCCCACAATGCTAAGGAACAATTCAAATTAATGTAGAAAGGGATCTGACCAGAGTCAGTCACATGCAAGGCCACATAAGTCCTACCTATGTACTATGTACTATGTACTATGTACTATGTACTATCTCTCCAGTCCATGAGTACTATTTTTGAGTAGTATTTTTGAGTAGAACCAGCACTGAAATATCACAGCATCTGTTTCTGAATAAAATCCTCATCCTACAAATAAAAAATTCATGTAGTTGTTTTATTATATACTTTTTTCACAAAGAAGAGCACTGAGCCCAGAAAACCCTAGAAAATTGCCTAAATGATAGGTGTATTAGCTTAATATAGTTTTATTTTTAACTTATTAAGCAAAAAATTTAATCTATAAAGAGAAGAAAGTACTAAACAACCATGTACCAATCAACTTAACAGCAATGTTATACTTATACTTCTCAAAATGTACATAATAAGGGAAAAGACACGTCTCCATTCAGAATAACGTAATTTTCAGTGTAAATCAGCATTAAGACTAAGGTATAATGCGTTACCCGTTACCCCTCCCCCAGTACTTCTAGAGTACCTTGGACCCTCCAAGCACTATTGGTGTAGATCTAGTGTTCCCCATGTAGCACAGAGTTCAACTCTGGTGGCCCACTGCACTGCTGAGTCATAACAAAGTCACATTCAGGTCCTAGCACTGGCCAGCCTGGCTGGCCAAATGGCCAAATATCCACTGAGATGTCCCTGAAGCTTCCTAAGAATTATTTGGGAACCTTATGCACACACATACACACATGTCCTTGGCACATATACACACACATCTCCCTAAAGCTTCCTAAGATTGGGAACCTTACACACACACACACACACACACACACACACACACACACACACACACACACACACACACACACACAAAATGAAAATATTCGACCCAATCAATACATTCTATCACTCAATACAAACACATAGGGGTGATGGTAATAGAATAAATGTGCCCCAAAATTTACTTAGAAAGTAGAAATTAAATAATTAAACATAAATTCATGAAAATTCATTGGCAAAAGAAACATCTAATATTGCATTAGTCTCATTAGTACATTTTTTAAAAGTGTGTTTTGAATCAAACATTCTTTTCAATTGATAATCAAAGTAAATTTCATTTAAGTGTCCTGGGATCATAGAAAAAAATTTTAAGAAGAAAAATATTTTTAAAAATAAAGGTTCTCTGTGGTACATTTACACAATGGAATGTTATGCAGCCGTCAGGAGAGATGAAGTCATGAAATTTTCCTATACATGGATGTACACGGAATCTATTATGCTGAGTGAAATAAGTCAGGGGGAGAGAGATAGATGCAGAATAATCTCACTCATCTATGGGTTTTTAAGAAAAATAAAAGACATTTTGCAATAATCCTCAGAGACAAGAAAAGGGGGGCTGGAAGTTCCAGCTCACGACATGAAGCTCACCACAAAGAGTGGTGAGTGCAGTTAGAGAAATAACTACACTGAGAACTATCATAACAATGTGAATGAATGAGGGAAGCAGAAAGCCTGTCTAGAGTACAGGTGGGGTTGGGGTGGGGAAAAGGGAGATTTGGGATATTGGTGATGGGAATGTTGCACCGGTGAAGGGGAGTGTTCTTTACATGACTGAAACCCAACTACAATCATATTTGAAATCAAGGTGTTTATATAAATATATTAATAAAAAAAGAATACAGGTTTTCTGATATATTATATACATATATGTGTGTATATACACCAATGAGCTATTTTCATTTAACAAGAGAAATATTTTTAAAATCAATCACCATTTGTAGGACTGATTATGAAAAAACATTGCTTCCATTTTCATGTCCATGAAAAAACACAAAATCCCTTTATATCCATAAAAAAATTTTACTTCTACCATATAAAATTGTCAAGAGTTAGTCAAAATTCAGAGCTTCAATCAGAGTGGAAAGGAGATAGCCAGAGGTAGAAAAAGGGAAGCTATTTAGAGAAGTAGCTACATTTCAAACAATCCTTCTGAGACCAGCCTGGCACAAGTACAGAACAGATGGAATGGTGATCACTGTAAATATCTCTTCACCTTACTTTTGTACAGCAATTAGAAGCCACTAAAATGTTAGAAACTATTCTCAAATGCAGCACAAACTACTTTATCAAATACTGGTTCCAATTTAGTGAAAGTAAAACAACTAAATAGGCACCCAAAATGTATCTACATGTGCAAATATACTTAGTATTATAGTGGATAATTGAATACTTGTTAACGAGGGACTCGAATGAGAAAGAAATTGTTCAGAACAAGGTATTCCTCATCAGTGATGTTTTGGGAGCCTAAAGATCTAGTAACAATTGAGATCTTTGTGTTAGTTCCTGCCAGTCTGAGGATTCCATAAGTATGTGATTAGTAGTTTGAAATCCCAGGATTGCCATAACAAAATGGACTTCTAGATTGGACTTCTAAATTGACAAATACTAATTTAAAAATTAAAAATACAGAAAATTAGGATCAGAAAAAATAGCACTATATACATTACCAGGTCATTTTTAGCTACTTTAATTAGCCCGTGAATTGAGAGTTGGAATAAATCTTAAAGATCTAATGCTTCCCCAGCAGAGGCAGTAAATCTCCCCTGACCTTTACTTTCAAGTTAGGGCACTGACAAAGTCTTTCTAATTGGGAACAACAGAAATTCACTCTAGTTAATTTAAGTAAAAAGACATTTATAGAGGGTATTAGAGATTCATAGAAACTGATCGTGGAGAGAAAAGGAAGGCACACAGTCAGAAACAGGACTGAAATGAGCATGGGACTGAAGCAGAACTCAGCACTGCAGCCATCATCATATCTGTATATCCAAGTTCTTGATAACTAGATACCACACTAGAAATTCTGTTATAAAAGCTTCCTTTGTACATGAAGCAGATTAGTCACCATTACTTATAGATTAGAGGCCAGACACATGTCAAGAATCTTGAAAGAAAACAGGAATCATGACAAAAACTCACAGAAGTAGGAACATCATGTGTTTCCTTACAAGGTATGCAGAAACCAGGTCTACCACTAGCTCTGATGATCTGGACCTACCAACCCCTCCTTTACAGCAACCTTTTCTTTCCATCGATCAGTGGTTGGCTCTCTAACTTGCAGAGTTTGGGGGATTTCTTCCCGAGTTTCCCTCTACCTAAAACTCTACACTCCAAAATTCATTCATGCCTAGATTCATTATGTTCTCAGTTCACAAATTCCTTAACAACCCTCTACATAGATACCCTCACTTCCTATTCATGGATAACCTAATTGTACTCCAGTCATTCATTTTCTTGTCATCTTATTTTGTTTTCTTCGAGGCATGGAGTTGTTTAAAATTTGTTCATCTCTCTGTTTTTAGACTCAAGCAACATAATTAAGCTCCATGGTATTTGAACTTGTCTGACATTTTTGTTTTTGTATCTTGACACCTAGAACATTATGTTTTCATGTATTCAATGCATAATAAATGAATTCCTGATATAGTTTTACAGACCTACTTTAACAGACCTATTTTCCACTGTAGGAATTGAGGAAGGGAGGTCTGGTGATTTGTGTATGATCATGGAGCCAATTAGTGATAAAAGGGCAAGTTCATGATTTCTAGCTCTGTAATTTCCACAAAGGGAAAGGCTCATGCAGTTTCAGTTGCTGTCTGAAGTAGGCAATGGGGCAGGGCATAAAGAAAAGTGGTTAGGAAAAAAGCGTAAGCTCTACGATCATATTTCTAAGTACAAACCTGTACCTCAAATCTAATGTAAGTTTTGAAGATTCATTTCAATGACTTAAAGATGAATATATATGTTGCATATGCTCATTCTATAACACCTGCCATCCACAAGTCCTTAATAATCGAGATAATTTATACTTGGTTGTTTAGTATAATTGCTATAAAATGATAAAGTTATGATTAGTAATGATCTTATCTAAGTTTCAAAGCTTTGATTCAAAAATTGTGAAAAGTGCTATAGACACAAAAGACATTACAAAATAATCTCTGCCTTCAAGGTACTGTGCAATAAATAGGCAGGGACAAAAAGAAATTAGTAGCAAAGTGGTTGATACAAGATGTTCAATGAATCCAGAAGAGCCATGGTACCAAGCTGATCTGTAATTTATGGGTTTGTTAATCATTAAGTGAATCAGAACTGCCCCATAGAGAAACTAGTATTTGTGGGGATCCCAGGGAGAAATGAATTGCGGCATCTCAGGAGAGTGCAAAGTGAAGAGATAGTAGTATAGCAACAGCCTCAGGAAGGAAAGATTTTTCAAAAGAATATGTTCCCAGTATCTTTCAAGCTACACATGATTAATTTCCCTCAATTAATTTGTGTTTCTCAGAAAGGATGAAAGAATGGTTCAATTAATTATTTTAGTTTGTCTCTTTTTTGGCACTAAGCCTCGATTCTCAGTTAGGGCTTATATATATATATTTAAGAAAATCTGTACATCTGTATTAAACATTATATCTTCATCCAAGTCCAGTCTCAAGTTTCCAGTTTAAATTCCCTTCATAGTAGTAACTTTTCTTAAAGGAACTATCCTTTGTATCTTTCTCTATGTCTGTGTGTCTTCAAGTCACCTTCATTTGGCAATTTTCTCTTAACTCCTCCAAACAGCACGCTCGTTTCCTCCTGTAAAATGACAGCACTTTTTCCATTATATCCATTATAGCTTTTAGCAAATTGCCTTATAATAAGTTTCTCTCTTGCTACACTGAACTTTTGGAGGTTAAGGATTTGATCTTTTTTATCTCAACATTCTCTTTCTTTGTTTCCAATAAATATTTTAACTTCAGAAGGACACTAGATTTACAGAATAGTTGTAGGGGTAATAGCATTAAATCCCCCAGAAGTATTTATAAAATTCTAATTCTAATATAGACCAGAATAATCCTTTTATTCTGTTATTTCTAACAAACTTATACTTCATGCACATAAGGCTGATTCAAGGACCATGATTTAAGAAAGTAGAAGTTAGAAGAATTAAAATCAATATCTAACCTTCTTTTTTTGCAAATCATAATCACTTGGAAATGTTTCTTTATTGAATTTTCTCTATTATTTCATTTTTGAATTTATTCGAAAATTCAAAAGTTTAATGGCTGAAGAGATAGAGTTCAGCAGTTTGAGCTCATGCTTTGTTAGCAGGTGACCCAGTTTCAATTCTGGAAGTACTTATTGTGCCCTGATCACCTCCAGGAATGGAGGCCCATAGACACAGAACTAGGGGAGTTCCTCAGCACCGCAGGTACGGCCCCAAAACCCAAGTACTAACAATAACAAACAGAACAAAATTCCAACCGGAACCTACCCCACCCCCTGAGAATTAGATTTAATTTAATTTAAAATTTCAGTAATCAGTACCACGAATAAAAAAATCCTTCAAGTCAAAAGCCAATCATCCTTCTGAATTCTTGAACACACAGACCTAAGCAGGCTTTTTGCTTCTTACTTTGCAAAACAAAAGCAATGTCACATAGGTGATAAGGTGTTATTAGGTTAAATGAACTGAAAGAAAGTGCTGGTGCAGTGCTGATTAAATTTTAGGTGCTTAAGAATATTAATTGCAATGCCAACAGGCAAAGGGATGCATGAATACATATTTCTCAGTAATAGCTGTTAAAACTTTCTTCCAGAGTTCTCTTCTCAGGGTTAGCCAGCTCTCAGAGCCTCATTTGTGAAGAGAACAGTTAAAGGGGCAGAAGTTCACTGCTGCTGGGTGAAGTCACTATAGAATTTGCTGGTCTTTGGGGAGTGTGATCTAAGCATCCTTTGATTCATTCAACAGAACCCACAACTGAGTCTAGAGTATTGGGAGTCCTTGCCTGGGTTGGGACAGAAGCAGCTTTGTCTGAAGACAGGCCACAGGATGGTCTGCTGGGTCTAAGCTGTTGACTCCAAAACAATGAGTAGCCACATCCAAGCTGCAGCTGGTTTTAAGGAAGGCTCTCAGAGAATCATCTGGTTTCAAACTGCTAGTCTGGAGTATGAAGGCAAAACTCCAAACAAAAGCCAAGGAGTGACAAAATACCCACTTCAGTTCTAGCAAAACACTAGTAGTAGTTGTAAAACTGCATGGTGGTTCCCAAGTGGCTCCTTTTAACACACAGTCCCTACTCTACTCTTAAATAACAGAAAGTAGACACTGAAAGTTGAAGGAATCTCTTCTCTCTGTTCCTCATCAATTGTTTTTAATCAAACTAAATAAGAATTAGTAGATTTTTAGAATAAGAACAGAAGAATTATGGAAACTAAGAGAAGCAGATTGAGATACCATATATAATTACCAATCCCCTTGCAATTTAAAAAAAAAATTTAAACTTGGCTTACCCTAAACAAGTTACTAGTTAATGAAAAAAAAAGTTTTTAATAAAAAATTTTATTGCCCCAAATTTTGTTACCTGTTTAAACAAATAAATTGCTATTAACTGCCAAGACTTAAGTTATATCGACATCTTCTAATGTTATTATCTATATTACTTTATTTCATATGTTTGAATAATATACTTTAAGGAAAACTGCTAGAACATTTAAGATTCATAGAATGACATTCATCAATTTGTAGCAGAGTTCTACATTTTATTATCATGTCTGTCCTTCAATTTTCTTAATAAGAGGATGTGCTACTTTTCAAAATGTGCAATATATATGCTTTAAAGATATAGGTCACTTCCATATTTCTTAGTCTGGGTTCATGAAAATCATTTCTGCAAATCCATAAACTGGATATACTGCATTAGTATTTATTACAAAATTTTAAAAATCACTTTAAAAAAGTGAAGAAAAAACAGCTAAAAAATGGAGAAAAAAAACACTTTTTAATCAGTCTTTCCCCTTAAATAACATTATCTAAATCAGTTTTTAAGCTTCAGAAGGAACCAGAGAGACCATACGCTGATTTCAATCTGAGTAAATATGAATGCTCGCCCTATAAGAAAAATAGAAAGCTAGATATTGCCATTAAATTACCTGTTATCATCCAACAGTCACTATTCCTGAGTCTCATCTTCACTCTCTGCTATCTCTTACACAAATGGCACCTTCTTAATACGACTTTCTTATTTTGCTAAAAGGTATCATTTTTCTTAGCATTATTTCTAAAGTCACATAAATGTGGACTAATGCAACAGCCAAGTGAAAATTTACAAAATCACATGTAAAAAGACTGTCATCCAATTTACCTAGAAACCTTTTAAAAACAGGACACATACCAACTCTGTCCACTTCGTCATCTTCACACTCCATCAGTTAATTCTCCTCCTGAACAACTCTTGCCTCTAACACTTTTCCTTGGGACCAGAATAGTCCAACTGGTCTCCCCATCTCACTTCACTTCCTCTCATCTATGTGTTAAATTGTTGCCACAATATAGAGTTGATATAAATTACTCACCTAACTTCTCAAATTTGTTAAACTGGCTTAGGAGATTCTCTGGCATTGTACTCTTACCTGTCCAGATGATGTCTTCGAGTTCCCTACTGGGTACCCCAATTCTACAGCCTTCTCAAATTACTTACAGTTCTCTAATTAGCACACACCAGGTCACATGGCTTCACATATGTTTCTCAAGACTCTCTGCCCGGAGTCACCCATCTGCTCAGAAAAGACTGTGCCTCACTTTTTAAAATTCCTATTCAACAATTTACTGAGGTGAAAACCACTTCAGAGCTTCCTCAAGAGGAAGAGCTTCCCTGTTCTTCTGGATAAATTTGCTTCTTCTATAGTAGGGATTTGCTATACAAGGTTTTTTTTTTATTCTGTATTCTTATGCCTTATTGAGAGGTACAGATGTTGATACATAAATACTTACTGAAAGAATAAATGCATAACTGACAGCATAGTCTTGGACTGAATAAATATCTATCATCTTTCCTTTAGAATAACACCAAAGGTGTTCTATGTGTGCTGCAAAGACTTAGTGACAGTGAGAATGTTGTCATATAGCAGAATTATTATTCTTAAACTCTCCAAGTAATTACTTTATAAGTAGTGAGGTGACAAAGATCTCATTTGTCAAGTTAAATAGACTTTTCTACTTTAAAGATAAAATTAATACAGAACCATTGCAGAAATATTAGCAAGGAAAAAGAAGTGGAAATATACATTATACATAATATAGAATATAATTCATCCATAACAATATTTACAGGATATTATCCTAAGTTGATTGTTACACATAGATATTATCATATGCAAAACTTGTAACAATATTACACAATTTTGTGATTGAATTTTACATCTCACTCACCATATTGTGTTGAAATATAAAAATGCCTTACACTTGTCAGACATGAGATGTTTATTTAAAACTTAATTTTCCAGACTCCATCTCTTCATCTGTCTCTTTGGATCAGGAGTCTAGGAATGCTCATTTTAAGCCTCTGAGTATCTCTTACAGTATATTTCAAAAGTCACTAACCACAGAGAGTGTTTTTTAATCACTATGGTAAAAAGAAAAGTAAAAGTTTCACAGGCATTTGTTGTGAGCAGAAATAGAAAAGAATAAATGCAGTTCCAAAGTGGAATGAGGTGCCTATCCCCACTGAGGAAACTTCTCAAATATATCTTAATATATTAACATTACTATATTAATATATTATTATTCTTAGTATCTAGTCTCAGGGATGAAGTAATGTGTCTGTATAAGTAAAGAGATGATTTCTAAGGTCTGTTTCAATCACAAAATCCTAAATCCCTATGCTAAAATAATATGATTAAGTTATACTTCAGAGATTAAAAATACCTCTAACCAGGAGAGAGCTATAAAATGGTAAAATGCATTAGAGGCTCTGTCTTTGAAATAAAACAGCTTTGGGGATCAGAGAGAATACAGGAATTTAGATGCTTGCCTTGCAAGTGTCAATTCCAGGCACCACATATGATCCCCTGAGCACTGCCAAGAATGATCCCTGACCACAGAGCCAGGAATAAATTTTAAGCATTGCTGAGAATGACCAACCCCTACCCAAGTAAAATTAAAATAACATGAAAAAAATTGAAATAAAAGAAGACAGTTCTCAAATCTAATGAAAAGTGAAAACAATTAATTAGAAGTATTTTTCCTAAGAAATATTAGTCAAGAGTTACTTTTATAATGCATTTAAGTTAATACTTCTATAGTTCAAAATATTTTTCTTGGGGCCAGAGAGATAGCACAGGGAGTATAGTGTATACCTTGCAGGTGGCTGATCAGGGTTCAATTCCAAGCACCACTATAAGTGATCCCGGAGCAGAGTCAAGAATAAGCCCTGAGGAAGCCAGGTTGACCCAAATCCCACACTTACCAATAAGACTTTCTTGAGGACCCAGGGAATAGTTCAGTGGCTTTGAATATTGCTTTGGCAATATATAGTTGAGTTTGGTCCCCAAAGCTATCACATATGCCGACTCTGATCCCTACAGCTCTGTTATTTGTGTCCAGTACCTCTGTCTCTGTGATCAATGGTGCAA
>PVKC010004539.1:0-35431 GCA_004027635.1 Crocidura indochinensis | reverse complement strand
CACGTCTGCCATTTCAGTTTGAAGTTGAGCTACCGTGTTTTTCAGGCCTGCCATTTCAGTTTGAAGTTTTCTGAGTTCTGTCTTTGTGTTCTGTTCAGATCGATCTATGCTTTCTTGGAGTTTTACAAACATATTCCATATTTCTATTTTAAATTCCTTATCCGAGAGGTTAAGCGGATGATTGTGATTTTTAGGGTCACCAAACCATCATCTTCATTCTCAGTGCCTAGCGTTTGCTTACGAGCTTTCCGCATTGTTGCTCTAGTAGTGTGGTTTTTCCTGTGTGCTGTGATGGGGTTTATTGGTTAGAAAGAGTTCGCGGCCGCGAAGCGAAGTGGAGCGGCCGCGCTCTTCTGGGGCGCAGGAAATCAGCGCATCATAATTTTTAAAAAAGAACTCATTAATGTTAATGATTACAAAATTTTAAATAATCATAACTGAGGACAGAAGATAGTTCTCTACAATGGTATGTGTACTAATGAATAGAGAAGAAATCAGTATTATTATAAAATCACTTATATTCATCATAGCACTCATTTAAATGACACATGGATACTAAATTTTAGTACCAGTGTATATTAAAATTTGGGGCTGAAATTTTGATGAGGAAATAAATATTTGTATGAATTTATAGGGCTCCCACCTTTACTATAGAAGATATAGATGCAATAGTATAAATATTATATACTATATATTATATATACTATATATTAGAGTGTCTTGGTATCTACCACCTTAATCAAATGACCAAGGTTAAAATTACCTGCAATAAGAAAAATCTCACATATATAAGTAGGTATACAGAATAGTGCTATATCTGTGGCATTTCTACCCAAAATGCATAATTTGAGTCTAAATAAGAAGAAATAAACATTAGACAAAAGCAAACTAGTAGGCATTTTACCAAACTATAAGGTCTATAATTTTTTTCAAATGGAAGTTAAGCAAAGTCTTAGCAGCTTTGGGAGTCAGACCAAAAATCAAAAATTAAATGACATGTTATTAGAATAAATTCTTTATTTTTTCTATGCAGATCATGAGCAAATGAATTGACCGAACCTACTGGGTTTGATGGAAGCATTGTATCAATGTTCATTTTTTCTGATTTTAATATAAAAGAAATCAGGCTGTTTCATGCCCAAAGAAACAGAAAGTGTTCTTCTGTCCTGTCTCTTGGTCATTTTAAAAGCAGAGCATAAATTTTCCTGTCTGAAGGAGGCAGATATATCACTCTTCTCTATTTGGATAAGTGGTGCTTATTTCTGGCACTGGAGAGCCCAGCACCAAAGAGAAATCTGTATTGAACAGATATTTCTGATTCTAAGGAGAGGGCTCAGGGGTATCGAGTAAGAATGAGAAAGTCCAGCCTGACTTTAGCAGAAAGTGGAAGTGGAGTGTGTCTCCAGGTGACCCTGATCCCTACAGGATATAATAAACATGTTAGAGAGATACAACACAGGAGTAGAGCTTGCAAAGCACCATGCTTCTCAGAAGGAAAGCTTGTGTTCTTCAGTGACTACCAAAAGGACAGGAGGAGGAAAATCTCACTAAAATGGCACCAAACTTGCAGGTACTTTCTAGTTCTTTTGTTATCATTTATTGCCCTATGAAACCCAATTCTCTTTATTTTGTAAAGAAACTAAGCTTCCAAGTCCAGCTGCTTCTGTGAATTTCTTCTCTCTCTCTCTGGGAATTCTCATTAACATGGAAATATTAATAAACATATTTATCTCAAAATTCTTTTTTATCTCAAAATTCTTAAGTTTAAATTCTTAAATTCATTTATTAAATTATCTTATTTGTTTTTTATTTGGAGGGGGGGTCACACCCGTCAGTGCTCCTGGCTCCATGCTCAGAAATTGCACCTGGCAGGCACGGGGGAACATATGGGGCACTGGGATTCGAACCGATGACCTTTTGCATGAAAGGCAAGCATCTTACCTCCATGCTATCTCCTGGGCCCCATATCTTATTTGTTAATCCTTATTTGTTAATCCATCTTTGCTGGTGTCTGCCCCTGACACTAAATCTAGCAGGGCAAAGGAAACTATTTTCCTCCCTGGTACAGGGTTATTTTGTGATTACATGAGAGAACATAATGGTAAGAAAGGCACACCAATCATCAAGTGGTAATTAAATGATTCAGGAGAGAAATAATTTTAAAATATCCTTAGAATTTTATAAGTTTGAAAGTATCAATATTGTTTAAGTATTTTAATATAAAATTTAAGAATAAAATTAAGTGTTAAATAACTATATATTCAATATAGAAATCATTACATAAAATGAAATTAATATTTAATTATATAAATAAACTAAAGCACAAACTAATAAATCTTTGAGATTGGTGAAATTAGTACAAAATAAATAAAAGCAAGGATGATTTACTTTTTTCTTTTTTAATAATGTGGAGGAAGAGCGTTTATATGAATCAAATAATTTTAATGGTTTGTTCAAGTCCAAGGATTCCAGAAAATAAAATGCACTATTTCCACCAAGTATTTAAAGCCCAGAGCTGGATAGATAGCTCCAAGTGCTGGGTACATGCTTTTCATTCATTCATCCATCTCAGTACCACACCAAGCACCTCTGGGACTAATCCCACACAATGAGTCAGGAATAGCCCCCAATCGCCTCTGCATGTGACACCAAAAAAAAAAAAAAAAAAACAAAAAAAACAAGAAAAAACAAAAACAAACAAAATTCAAGCCCAAGTGGGAAAACCTCCAATATTCCAAAATCTCGAATGTTTTTCTTTTATTTTATCCATTTATCTTTCATTTGCAACCATCCTGGTAGTGCTGGGAGACCACTTCCAGCTCTGGGATCTGTTAAGCCTAGAATTTTCCTCTGATCCTTTGGGAAAGTATAGGAGAGAGAAGCTATAGGTCAAAGACCAAGCCAAAGGTCATTCAAGATAAAGTTCAATCAAGCAAACTTTTCACGAATTAAAATGCCACTTACTGAAAACTTGATTTGATGAACCAGACTTAAAGTGAAGGAGCAGGCCTGCTTGAATCCATAGTTGGAAACACAGTCCAGGGAATGACACTTAGATGTGGTTCTGTGATTCATGTGCTGATGACCCAAGTGAATATTTTGCTTTCTCAAACCAACTTAGGTTTCTATCCATACGGATGGAAAAAAAAATATATATATATAATCATAAAAATATTCTTGATCTTGCAGAGGTTAAGCTTCAGTATTCATTGAAAATATTCAAACAAACATGACTCATGAGAGATTTCCTTAAGACCAAGTATCCTGGTGACACTGAATTATCTTAAGATAATTAGAACTTTTATACCTGAAAAATATACGTAGATTCCAGGGGCCGGAGTGGTGGTACAAGCGGTAGGGCATTTGCTTTGCACATACTAACCTAGGACGGACTGCGGTTCAATTCCCCAGCATCCCATATGGTCCCCCAAGCCAGAAGCGATTTCTGAGTGCATAGTCAGGAGTAACCCCTGAGCATCACCTGGTGTAGCCCCAAAAATCTACATACGTATATGTAGATTCCAAATGAGTTGAAGTGTAATTGTGGGTTCTGTGATAACGACAACCTCTAATTGCAAAAGTGACTATGGTCTGCGGTGAGAGTTTTGCCTCAAAATATGCATAAGAATGAGTTCCAAGTTGTTTGGTTTTGTTTGGTGGGTTACTCCTGGTGCCTTGCTCAGGGATCACTTCCAGCAGTGCTTGTAGAAAAGTCAATGGGCTGGAAACATTTGAAAGGCCTAGAGTTTGACCTTGGCACCATCTACCCCTTCTCTCAATATTGCTGAGATGACTCTGGTTGTTCTTAGCCTTATTAACTCTAAGGAGCATCACATAAGAGGACCCAAGAATTGAAGCATGGAGCCAAATATTTCCCTAAGTAATACCCGAAGGCCCCCATAGCATTTCTTGAGAGCCCTCAAGCTCTCCAAAGAAAATCTGTATAACATCTATAGAGAAAGAAAAGTGAAAGATTTTATAGATGAGTCTGAGCAATAGCACAGGACAGATGGTGATTCGAATCCTGGCATCCCATATGGTCCCCTGTGCCTGCCAGGGGGCGATTTCTGAGCATAGAGCCAGGAGTAACCCCTGAGTGCCACCGGGTATAACCCAAAATAAAACAAAACAAAACAAACAAACAAAAAAGAGAGAAAGATTTCATAGAAATGAGCAGGGCCACAGTCTTGAAAGCTAGTCATGAATGAATGTATGAGACAGAAGCTAAGTATTTGTACTATCTATACTGTGTGGAGTTTGAGATATGGCCATAAAGCAGGTTGTTACTTCAACAGTATTTTTTAATGAAAAGGGAAAGCTGTTTTGATCATAAAGTTCACAAAGCAAAGAAGTCTATTTCTTGGAAACATCTCTGCCTGACAGAAGGCACTGGGCAGGAAAAACAAGATGCCATTTGTCAGGGCCATGTTTCATGGTCAAAGGATTAGTAAAGAAAGTAGCCCAGATTAAAAATTTCAACCCATGACAAGCTTAGAGTTGCGTGACGAAGCTTATAACTGAGCTGATATTTTGTTTGTTTGTTTTTTTAGAAATCACAGTTAGTGGTGCTCGAGACTTATTCCTGACTCTGCACTCAGGGATCTCTCCTGGTGAGCTCTAGGGAACCTATGGGATACCAAGGATTGAACCCAGGTCAGCTGCTTACAAAGCAAGTTCTCTCCCTACTGTACTATCTCTCTGGTGCCTTGAGCTAATTTTCCCTCATAAATTTATCTTCCTCATTCCACCACATGGAAGAACTGATAGGAAGTGCCAAATTCTATAAGTAATAAAGCCTGTCACCAAAAAGGACAGTGTGGGTAGTGAAACCTGGGTACACACTCTGGAGGTGACTTCACCCTAAAATGCGTCCTGTCTGAAAAGTGACTAAGAGTACTTCACCTTTCTAGGAGACAGCAGAGCAGATGATTTGTCAAGGAAACCAAATTAATTTGTTTTTCTACTGGGCTTGGGAATAGGGAAGGCTTCAGTCAACCATAATCTTCACTAACTAAGCCAATAACCCTCATAAGAGCTACTTAACCCAAAAGAAGGGAATCATAAAGCCACTTTGGGGGCTAGCAAAGCCCTACCCTACTATATCCCCTCTCAAGCCTCACTGCAGTAGAGAACACCCATCTGTCCACTCCCATGTCATCTCATGATATGCTTCAATCTTGCAGCCACTTGGAATTGGTTCTTTACAGCCAACCACCCTGTGCTCTAGTCCATGAACCCAGACTTGCCAGAAGAGCTTCCTTTGACATTTTATTCTGTTTGTTTGTTTGTTTTTTGGGGGTCACATCTGGCAGTGTTCAGGGGTTACTCCTGGCTCTATGCTCAGATGTCGCCCCTGGCAGGCACAGGGGATCATATGGGATACTGGGATTCCAAACACCGTCCTTCTGCATAAAAGGAAAATGCCTTACCTCCATGCTATCTCTCTAGCCCCTGCCTTTTTTTTTTTTTTTTACCCAACTTGTGGTGACAGGATCTCACCCGAGAGTGTCAACAAGTTCCAGTGTGTCCTAGAACAACTGCAAAGATATTTTTTTTATAGAGGATGCAACTTTAAAAAGAAAAGCACACATTCCCTTTGCATAATCTTCAATTAAGATCAAGATACTTGACAGACTAATCCCCGCACCCTCATTTTTTAAATAAGGGCTAATTTATACCAGTCATCTTTATCTAGACCCAATTTCCTAAACACTACCTCTTTAGAACTTGTCAGGCTGAAGGGGCTTTCCAACTTCTGAGCAGCGTTTTCATCCTGACGCAGAGTTTTGGCAGCGATTGGGTCACTAACAATCTCTGGATCATTTCGAGAGTTCTGGGCACAAATGGCCCCAAACAGTAGTCTTTTGATAACTTCCAATGCATTGCTGATTAACAAACATCCTTTTCTTAGGAAATCTATCAAGTGCAGGCACTTGCTACCAATAGGATAAATTTAACCACCAGGGACTCACTGCCAGCAAACTGGCATTGGATCTTCCTTCTGCAAAAGACTTTTTTATTTGTTTGCCTTTTGTTGTCTGCTTTTACTCCCTTATAACATTTATTTTTGTTGTTTCCCTTTCATCCAGCAGATTTCTGGAGCCAGCCAATCCGTCATCTCAAGTCATCTCTTTAGCTGTAAAGAAAGAAGTTACTTGTACTGTTCTCCACCAGAGGGGAGTGTCACAAACGAAACTGATCCTTTGGATCGGCTGGGTGAGAGTGAAAGTAAAGGTCACTTTTTGTTAAAACCTCTGAATGTTAGTAAAAATGGAACCGTGTGCTGGGGAGGAGTGTAGGAGTTGAAGGTCAAAGGGGAAATTTGGTGTCTGCAGTAACTGGAGACCTTGTGAATGGACCTCTAAGTTAAGTCAGTGCATGTTTCTGAAGAGACTGGATGAGTCGGGAACCATAGAGGAAGCTTTGGGGTGTAAGGAAAGTCCAGAAAACATGCTAATCAAATGTTCCACAAAAGGGAAAAACTAGGTAGCCAGATAGCTGCGTTAGTTAGTGCTTGGAAGGACCACAGGAGAGCTCACCACAGAAACCACAAGGCAGTTCCTTACAAGATGGCGTGTGGTCACTGGCCTGTTCCTGACAGAGCAGCCAGTTTGAGGGTGGGACATCTGGTTAGGAGCCATGTGGTCAAAATTAGTTCCTCAGCATTGTTTAGTACACTTATACAAACAAAGCTCAAAATGAAACCCCAAAGTCAAAACATGGATGTCAAGCATTTGAACAGGAAAATAATTTATGGTTCTTCAGCAAGAGCGTTGTGGTGCTTTGCTATAAATACAAGCAGAGCTAGAATGTTAATAAGAATTCCAGATAATCCCATTATTGCCTCATGCCATTCATATATATGTCTTTGTCCATATAGTTCTACCAAGTCTGTGTTATCATGAAAAGAGCCCTGTGGCTGGATAGGAAGACCCTAGCCCTAGATGCATTTCTGTAGCTGTGATTATTTGGGCAACTACTCATCCCATTTTCTGCTATATGCATTCATGTATTCATTCATTCATTTACTGTATGATCTTATACTGAGAACTCACTATCTGTAGGGGCATCTTCTTTTCTCATCAGTAGTTTAAAGAAACTAAACTTACATCAAGTCAACATTGAAATCATATCATTGGATTTAGAATGTCACTTCTGTTTGGGAAAAATTGAGATACAATTTTATATAAAAATCCTTTGATAAAGAAACATATACTTGAGGCCAAAGAAATAGTACTGAGGGGCCCGAGATAGCATGGAGGTAAGGCGTTTGCCTTTCATGCAAAAGGTCATCGGTTCGAATCCCGGTGCCCCATATGGTCCCCTGTGCCTGCCAGGAGCAATTTCTGAGCATGGAGCCAGGAGTAACCCCTGAGTACTGCCGGGTGTGACCCAAAAACCAAAAACCAAAAAAAAAAGAAATAGTACTGCAAGTAGAGTGTTTGCCTTGCATATGACTGACCTGGGTTAAATCCTGAACACCACATATAACATACAATCACTGCCAGGAATAATCCCTGGATCAGATCCAGATTCCAGGTATAAGCCCTGAGCACTGCTCAGTGTGTTCCCAGACCAAAAACATATTGTTTTATACAAGCATTGAGTCATGTATTTTTAAAACAATGATCTATTCCAGTGGTCCTCATATTGTATTTGTTCCCATTTTGTTTCTTCACATCAAAATAAGATGTATGCAGTGTGCATAGGAATTTGTCCATAATTTTTGTTTTTACTATAGTCTGGCCCTCCAATGGTCTGAGGGACAGTGAACTGGGCCCCTGTTTAAAAAGTTTGAGGACCCCTGATCTATTTTTGGGGTAGGGTGGGATATGGGCCAGTCCCATCAGTGCTTGGGCTTTTTATTGATGATGCTCAGATATATTAAAAGGAATCATAACTAAAGGGTGTCAGATTAATGATATGTGAGGTACAATTTTAGACAGAATGATCAAAGAACAGAACTGGTGGAGAGGGATTCTTCTAGGGGGGAAATGGCAGTTCTACTTGTTCCATGTGACTCTTTTCTTAATAACAACCACTTTTGTAAGTTCTGATCTGGGGTTCCTACCTCTTGAAGAGAATAGTAGAAGATGACTTATGTACCCCTCTCAATTTTTTGAACAAATAAAGGATGATTGTTAGGTTACACCTTATTTTATAATCTCTGGTTCCATTGTATGTTTGTTTGCAACTTGGATTTACCCCCAATTTCTGTAAAAAGATTTACAGAGATTGTCTTACTTGTAAACCTGGGTGGGACTAGCTCAGGTTAGCCTGAGTTACTGTTTTTAATGCCCTACCTAGGAGTGGTCTCTGTACTCAATAAACAGCAGTTCTGACAGGTAGTGCTTGCCATACAATGTAGAAGATAGCCAGACTACATTTGTTTCACCCTCAGCCTGGTTTGGATTATTTCACATGTGTCCCTGATTCAGACTCATTTACCTGGGGTTGGAAATACAGCACGTGGGGTCATTTTACATTCACTGAAGAATAAGATGAGAATTGGGGCCCCTATCTGGATATATAAGGAGTCTGTCTCTGCCCTTTCTTCACTTAGAAAGGGATGCCAGGAGGGATACAAGATGGGAAGCCATCACCACCCACTTTCTTCTACTTCCCTTTTTGTCCAAGTCCTATAGGTTTATGAATTTTTGTACATAAAACAATTATGGGCATCTAGTCAGTCATGCTGATGTGAGCCATGAGGAAAGATTATATCCTATCATAGTGGCCACTGTTAAGATTAGAACAGCAAGGAAAACATGACTGAACAAGAAAGATTTAGAAAGGGAGTCACAGCTGTCAGTAAGAAGGCTCATGAGTGTTATAAAAAAATCTTTGCTTTAGTCATGAAGAAATGAGGGTCTTGAACAGAGGAGTCATGTTATAAGACTGTGTTTTGGAAAGACCTATGTTTTTTCTATCTAGATAGTACTGTTCAGAAAAATAAGAATAAAGGCACAAAGATTATTTAGTGAGGTACAACAAAAGGTATTTAGGAAACCAAAGTATTGCAGTAATCTAGACCATAGATGGTAGTTATTTGGAAAGTGGTTGCAATGGGAGAGATAGAGGAAAAAGTTAGATTCTAAATGTAAATGAATTAAGTCAGTAGGAAGAGAAAGGGGGGGGGCAAGAATGTGGGAAAAGAGAGAGTAATTGAGAGAGAGAATGAACTCAAACAAGTAAGAAGATGATAGGAAGAGCAAGCTTAAAGTTGTTAGATAAATTAGGAGATTTTTATTCTTTGCTTGGAATGTATTTTACGTATTCCTATGAACATAAGGAATAAACCGATTAATGTAAACATTTTATCTAAGTAAGCCTATTGCTAAGTACCTCACATGTAGAATCATTTAATTTATTTAATACAATAAAAAAGTTCAAGCCATTGTCTGATTCTCAGTTACATATAATGGACAAGTTATTCCTTCAAAATCAGGTGAGACAAAAAGTAGGTGTGGTAGTTCTATGATCAGGGGTTTATGTGTTACATGTTTAGGGATCCAACTTTGATCCCTGGTCCTCATACCCCAAGACTCCAGTATGGCGGCCCTGATTGCCTTCATCACAACTGAACTGATTAACTAGACTTGCATTGTCAAGTATTATTGAAAGTAGGCTTTTAGTCTCTTGAAGATTTCTTTGGAGGTCTTCTTATATCCTCTCACTTCCTCCCAAACATCTATCATTCATTTCTTTGGGTCAGAGACATTTAACTATAGACACATAGCTTAGTAAATTTCTTTTCTTAAAAATATGTTATTTTAATGTATTAAAATGTTAAATTTGAATTTGTAGCATAAGAATTTGAAATCTTATACTAATCTCACCAGGCTACTATCTGATCTATATCAATTGATCTACCTCCTTGACATTTTGACTCAAAGTAGAAATTAGTTCAAGTAGTATCTCCAAAGGGCAAAAATCTAAGCATAAAGAGGTAGTCAAGTAGAGGAAAATTTCTCATTGGAAAAGAACAGTCATGGAGGACCATATTACTAAGAGTACCATGTGTGTGGTCTGGGGTTTTTGTTTTGTTATGCTTTTTTTTTTTCGTTTGTTTGAGTTAACTACTAACAATGGAAAAGAAAAGATTAAAGAACCTCTCCAGTGTTCAGAGAATTGTTCAGAAGAACAGGGAAAAACAGCTTCAAGATCAGTAAAACATGCTGATCCATGATGTAGTTTTAACTGAAAACATAAAGAAAACATTAATTTTTGACAATTTGAAGACAGAAACTTCCAAATCACAAAGAAAAATGATTTTGTCTCAGGAAAATTGCATTAAAGTTAAATCAATTTGCACTTGGTCAAATCAATTTGCACTTGATCAAATTTATTGATATGTCAATAAATTGCAATAGTTAAATTTCAAAAGATTATGCAACTGTGTAGAAACCATTTTTAAAAAATATCTCTACACTATTCTATATAACTGATGCTTTTTTTTCAGTTTTCCATTGAAGTGCTCTAATACTGAGTTCAAATTTTAGTGAGGGAAATTTAAAAAAAAATCATGCAAATTTGGGACTTGGTTGAATACACCAAGGAGCAGGACAATTAGACCAAAATGTCAAGACCTGGGTTCAATTAAGCTACAAAAATACACCCAGTTCTTTCCCTCTTTATTTGCTTGTAAAGCCTGTTACAGGAGCATGCTGTTATCCCATGGGGCTCCTTTGCATCACATGTATATTTATATTAATGAGGTGTCTCAGGGTATATTTTCTGTTGATTATTGCTTGGAGTTTGACCAATCACTGCTTATAGCCTGGAACCTTTCAACCACATTTCCCAATCTTTAAGGAGAATGGAGATGGAGTTTGGGAGCTCAGGATTAGTGAATATAGATTTGTTGGGTAGGTAATCTGTCCTTCCACCATCTCCCTCCCACTGCCGCTTTCTGGACACTGTGACTCCTCTGTGATTACTCTGTCTTGCACCTTGTTCATTGGCTATTCTTGACTTTTTAACTTTGTGAGCCACATATTTTCCCGAATTAAATGAGTAGTTTTAGTTCATTTTGGAATCTGAAGTAGGGGCTTGTAGGATCTTCAAATGTTTATTATAATTTAAAATGTATATGTTTAATAAGTAAATGTGTCTCTTTGGACTGGCAACTGAAGGCTGAAGTAAGGACTATCTGGTGGACCAATATCTTTGGAGCACATGCTAACTTCCTTTAGGCTCATCACTGAGCTAAACTTTTGGGATTTTTTTGCTTTGGTGCTATACCCAAGGGTGCTCAGGTTTTACTGTGGCTCTGCATTCAGAAATTTCTCCTGGCTTAGTGGCCCATATGAGAGCCAGGGATTGAACCTGCGTTCATCTAGGGTCAGCTGCGTGCAAGTCAAACGCCATATCTCTGTGCTACCACACTGGTTCCTGAGCTAAACTTTTGGAGATCCAGCTGGTGATGGAAAATTGATTGTAATGGAAAATTTCACTCACTTGGTGGTTAGAAATAAGATGCTACAGTGGACATAAGTGATACTTTTGAAAAACTGGACTGGTGGAAGAATTGGTATGTTCTGCAATAAAAATTAGGGCTTTAATACTATTATAAACTATGGTACAATTAAATAACTAAAAGATTAAATTAGGTTTTAAAAAACAGTGCTTGAATAAATGCAAGCAGCATTATACATAAAAGAAATTGTGTTCTCAAGAGAAATATGAGTGAAAGACTATGAAAAATTGGATCCCAATAGTGGCCGCTTGGAAAGGGGAGGATCTTGGAAGGAGGAAGCATCTTATTAAATCTTGGGATGAAGATATAAGTGGTAAAGCTATAGAACTGAGTCGTAGGGAGATAAAATCAGAAGATACTTCAATCTCAGCACTTCAAGTGCTGCAGCATAAGGTGGTAGTTATCCACAGAAGAAAATACTCTTGAACATGGTAACTTAGTAAGGCACAATCATCCTATTTATATATCCTGCTTATGCCCAAACAAGGAAAATAGGAAACTATTCAAAGTGATTAAAAAATGCCTGGCATTATCCATTAAAAATGACCAGAAGAAGATAGAAAATGTCAGGGGCCTGCGAGGTGGTGCTAGAGGTAAGGTGTCTGCCTTGCAAGCACTAGTCAAGAAAAGACCACGGTTTGATCCCCCAGTGTCCCATATGGTCCCCCAAGCCAGGGGCAATTTCTGAGTGCTTAGCCCAGAGTAACCCCTGAGCATCAAACAGGTGTGGCCGAAAACAAAACAAAACAAAAAAAAAGTTAAAAAAAAAAAAAGGAATCAAAATATTTTCAGTGATAAACCAAATATAAATCAGAGGAAAACTAATGAAAGCAACTTTCTAAATAAACATAGTATCTCTAAAGAAGCATTTTTAGAAATAAAATTTAAGTGATAAATTCAGAAAATCCACAAAAAAATATGGACAAATAAAAGCACAATTTAAAATGAGGCAGAATCAAATTCAGGAAGGAAATCGAAGACAAAAATCCTCAGAAGAGAAAGCCAAAAAGTGGGTAAGGTGGGTAAGGTGTTTGCCTTGGATGCGACCCATGCAGGTTTGATCTCCTACATCCCATATGGTCCTTATTTATCCCCACTCTGGAATTACACCTAATTGGCTCTATGGGATACTGGGGATCAGAGCTAGGTTGGCTGACACTTACTTACATCCTCAAAGAATGAGAAGTTGATTCCCATTCCCCTATCCTTTGGGAAGGGGAAGAGATCTTGGTAATATTTATCTGCAGCAAATAATCCACACAGATAGGAGGGTAAAAGGGTAAGAAGGAGCCAGCGAGTAACCTGCTCCAAAAGACCCCGAGCACCTCGCTCCCAAACTATTTATTTATTTATTTATTTGGCTCTCAACAGCGCCCCACCTGGTAGGTCGTAGGTGAGACAACAGGCAGAGATAACTTTTGGAAATGCTTTCATATAAAACAGCTGAGTGCAAGACAAACTCCCTTCTTAATATACTATAGAGTTTCTCAAAGTAGTCTCTGATTACCCTTTGAATCTCTGCAATATCTGTAGTGATATCCCCCATTTCATTTCTAATCCGATTTATCAATTTTCTCTCTCTTAATTTCTTCGTGAGTTTTGCCAGTGGTTTATCCATCTTGTTTATTTTTTCAAAGAACCAAATTTTGCTTTAATTGATCTTTTGGGTTGTTTTCTGGATTTCCATTTCATTGATTTCTGCTCTAAACTTTGTTATTTCCTTCTACCTACTTATTCCTGGTTTCTTTTGTTGATAAATTTCTAATTTTATAAGCTGTGTCATTAAGCTATTCACGTAGGCCCCTTCTTCCTTCCTAATGTGGGTTATTTGAGGAAGCTGAGACTGGAAGCCTATAGGGATCCTCAAACTTTTTAAACAGAGGCCCAGTTCACTGTCCCTCAGACCATTGGAAGGCCAGACTATAGTAAAAACAAAAATTATGAACAAATTCCTATGCACACTGCATACATCTTATTTTGATATGAAGAAACAAAATGGGAACAAATGCAATACAAATACAAATATACAAAAATTATGAACAAATTCCTATGCACACTGCATACATCTTATTTTGATATGAAGAAACAAAACGGGAACAAATACAATACAAATACAAATACAATATGTGGCCTGTGGGCCATAGTTTAAGGACCACTGTGAGGAGCAAGAGATACAGATGAGAACAGGCCTAGAATAAGAATATGCTACTATTGTCTGACCTCTTTAACCTCTTTGCTGACTACAAGGAGGGGAAATGGAAAATCTAGAAAATATACAAAGCACAGTACTTCTGAGGTATAGAAAGTCCTAGAAATAAAAATTAAAAATAAATTAAAATTTAAAAATCTCTTAACTGGGTACAGGAATAACAATTTCAACAGGAGAAAAAACACTTTTAGAAAAGAAGAAAAGGACTTCTGAAAAGTTCAGACAATCAAAGTTGCAAAGCAACTTGCCCTAGGATGTGGTGCTGTTCAGGAATGTGCTGGAACCATCTGAAGTGGTGGTGTTGGGGACTCCAGAGCTATTTCCAAAGATATTTTCAAAGTTATTTCCAAAGGACAAAGCAATTTCCAACTCCAATAAAGGGTAGCAACATTATTAGTAACAACAGTTTACCAGAATTAAGTGCTTGGGTCAATAGAAATACCATTTAAGTGATAAATGATGTAGAAAAAGCATTTTCTTTACTCCTTGAGGGAAAATAAACTGGTTTACTTAGTTTAAGAACACTGGGCAATAAATATTAAAAGCCATAGACTTCCACTCAGCAGTTTCACTTTGGGGCATGTACTCAAGGAAACAGAAGTAAATGTGCATATATATTTGATTGGGACCAGAGCACTCAGCCAACCCAGCTTTGATACCCAGTATCCCATATAGTCCCTAAGCCAATCAGTTGTAATTCCAGTAACCCCTGAGCACTGCTGGGTATCTTCCTAAAATATTTGAACAAGAACAGTCATTGCAGCAGTATTCCTAATAGTAAAAACTAAATTTTAAAAAACAGGTTCTCAAATAGAAAATAAAATAAATTAATATTGAGAGAAAAAAAAACAGATGCTATAGAGAGAGAAATATTTACTTTGAAAAATATTATAGCAAGCTGACTTTAAATGTTTAAAAGCTTGGGATTGGAGACATAGCTCAAAGGGTTTAGTACATGTTTTGCATGCAAAAGACCCAGGGTTCAATCTCTGGCACCAATAGAAGTGTCCCCTGAGAGCACCAGATATAAACTCCTCAAATTTATTTTTAAAATAAATACTATTTTATTTTATTTTATTTTATTTTCCTTTAAAATAAAAATACAATGTTTTAAATTGTATTTTATTTACCTTATAAGAATTTTATCCACTGATAATCTGGGAGCCATTTGATTCTGACAATTAAACTCTAGGTCTTGAATGGGCTAAGCATATGTTCTATCTCGTGCACTGTCTCTTTGGTTCATGCCCAATTTTAAAGAAAAAAACTGAGGATTAGAGCAAGATCTTAAAAGTTCTATCAGTAGTTGATTTGGATATTAAGGTAAATATGACTTTTGTTGTGACTGCTGTGCATATGCAGGGTCATATGCAGGGATGCTTTGGGGCTTCTGCTCAATGCTTGCAGAGGGCATTACTGACAATGCTGACCCATATAGTGCCAGGTATCAACCAGGCCGAGTATATGCAAAGAATGCAAAGAGCTCATTGAGCTATCTCTATAACTTCTAAATATGTGTTTTATTATAAATATTTTTGTCTGTAGTTTGCAAACATGCAAAGCTTTTGTACAAAATGGAGCTTCTCAGTTTGTTCACATATATAAAGAACAGATTTATAGCTCATATTTTAATCCAGTAATTAGAAAAAAACTACTGTACAATGAGACAAGGAGGATCAATAGATGGTATAGTGTGGTAGGTGAACTTGTGGAAAATCATAAAAGTTCTGCTTAGCATAGAAGGAAATTTAGAAACTAAATTAGTCTTAGTTAATTCAACTAAGTATTTAAGTATTTCTAGAGCCACACCTAACAGTGCTCGGGCTTATTCTTGGCTCTGTGATCAGGAGTCATTCCTGGTGGACTCAGGGTACAGTATGGAATGCCAAGAATCAAACCCAAGGCCGCAACTTGCAAGGCAAACACCCTACCTTCTGTACTTTAGCTCATATTGTGATGTACTTATAATTTACCGTATTTGCTGGCGTATAAGACGACCCCTAATTTTACATTTGAAACATATGTTTAGGCTATATTTGCTGTATAAGACAGGACGTTCCTGTGCTGCAACTGTATGTACCACAGTGAGCCAATCACAACAAGTAAAGGTCCAAAGGGTATACTTTAATAGACTTCCTCTCTGACTCTGGCCCATTTGAGCAGGCTTTTGATAGTGTAGATTTGGGTACGGAACATTGTCTGATTTGAATGCATCGAAAACCTGCTTGGATTGGCCGAGTTAGAGAGGCAGTCCGAGCAGCTTTGCAGTGAATGGTGCAGGATCGAGTTAGAAAATTCATTTCGTGGCAATATCCAGACCATTTTCGTTTAGCGGCATATCGAGACGTTTTTCAGGATATACTCGGCGTATAAGACGACTCCTGATTTTCGGTTGACTTTTTTTCATTTCAAAAGTCATCTTATACCCCAGCAAATACGGTAGATATAAATGTGAAGACTTTGTCAACTGTGTGAAATGTTAAATCTTTCTTATGAGTAATAGCATCTTTACAGTGAGATATTCAAGTTTTAATAATAGGAACAGCATAAAATAGAAAATGCATCTGTTTACCTGTTTATATTTAGTATGTTCATGATATAACACAGAGAAATATAGAGAATATTTTTGTATTTTTGGCTTTTGTGTCACAAGTGGTGATATATGAGATTGAACCCCAGATGGCAGGGCAAGCACCTTAATTGTTGTACTATCACTCCAGCAAAATCAATAGAAAAATTTTAAACAACAAATCATCCCAAGATTTGGTCCTTATATTTTATTTTGGTTTTGTAATGTGTAATTATTTTTGCAGCAATTGAAAAAAATTATGTTAACATATGTAAAATAATAAAAATATTGCATTTGAAAAGCAGTTGTGTTGGGCTTGTTGATTTCCTATAAGTAAAATCAAAACATTACCCCCTCCATCTACGTTCCTTGGAAAGTTAGGTGTCAGGTTCCATTTAAAAGAAAAATTATTCATTGATAAGTGACAATGAGTCCTATGTCAGTCAGAAATGATCAAATATAGAAATAGCTAAAAGCAAGAAATAGAAATATACTTGAAGCACATTTTGGATTTAGCTGGCCTACTCTCTAACCAAGGTTTGAAGAAAAATGTAGGTATCTTCAATGTAGAAGTAGAGATGAAAAACCCAATTGCTGAGGGAACAAAATTTAAGATTTCAATTAGTAGAAAGAGAAACCAAACTGAATTTTCCAGACTGGAGTCACTTCTGTTTCTTTCCCAATATTATTTCTCTACTTGGTGTATTTGCATGATTACCTATTAAAGCTGCATTGAGAGCTATGAGGGCATTTCCAAATGGCCCTGGGGGTTGGAATTGCACAAAAGCAGTATCTTCCATTGTGTTGCTTGACCATGAACCACATTAAGTTCAAGACATACTGAATGTATTGAAATCTGTTTAATTGCCTCATTGGAGCTGAAGCCTGTGGTTTATGCTCTGAAATCTATTGGAAGATAGATAGATAAATAGGTAGATAGATAGATAGATTAGATAGATGATAGATAGATAGATGTAGGTAGATAAATGATAGATAAAAGGGACTCCAAAGGGTCAATAAGATATTATAATATTTAAGGTGTTTTCCTTACACACAATCCACTACTCTGATTTAATCTCTGGCACTCCATGAGGTCCCCTGAGCACAGCCAGGCGCAATTCCTGAGAACAGAGCCATGGGCTTTCTTTACAGGAAAAAGGCTGTTCTGAAATGCATTATTTATTTATTTATTTATTTATTTATTTATTTATTTATTTATTTATTTATTTATTTTGCAGGGGGGTTTGGTCATGCCCAGTGACACTCAGGGGTTACTCCTGGCTATGCGCTCAGAAGTTGCTCCTGGCTTGGGGGACCATATGGGAGCCGGGGGATCGAACCGTGGTCCATCCAAGGCTAGTGCAGGCAAGGCAGGCACCTTACCTCCAGTGCCACTGCCCAGCCCCCTCTGAAATGCATTTTACAGTTTACCTAAAAAATATGTTCCCCCAATGCCGGTTATCTGGAATCTCTTTATAATTTATTGTAGTTGTAATAATTTTACAACTGTAATATAATTACAATGGTGATGTAATACAAATAATTATAATACTATAATAATTGTAATTGTGTTAATTACAATAATACACATGATTGTAGTATGATTTTATTAAAGACTTAAGATATAATACATATTTTTAAGATATAATACATAAGCATATGTTTGAGATGTGTTCTTATTTTAATTTTTTTTTTTTTTTTTGGTTTTTGGGTCACACCCGGCAGTGCTCAGGGGTTACTCCTGGCTCCATGCTCAGAAATTGCTCCTGGCAGGCACGGGGGACCATATGGGGCACCGGGATTCGAACCGATGACCTTTTGCATGAAAGGCAAACGCCTTACCTCCATGCTATCTCCTGGGCCCCGTGTTCTTATTTTAAAAGGAAAGACTGTTACCCAGAAACCCATAGCACAGCACTTTGCTGTTTTGTTAAGTCTGATGATCTATACTTTCTGAAAAATCAAAAAAATGTGAACTTTAATATTGAAACTGCTTAAAGCATCACAAAGACTTTGTAAATTCATCAGCAACAAGTTGTAAAAATTTTGAATGTTCTGTGAGTCATTTAAACATTATAAGTGTTTAATCAGCCTTTCAACATGAATATCACTCTTCCTGACAAAACAATAATAATGGATAGAAAAATACCTATGTATGAAAAGTAAATGATACTATGAATGCTCAACCAGGTGGACAATAGCCCTTTATTTTGCCTTTTCAGAATAGTTGAATTTAGTATCAGGTAAAGACAAGGTTAAAAACAAAGAGGCCAAGAGTTATAAACATACTGATGATATCTGGGAGAACGTTTTAACTTTTATCATCTCTGTAATCTCTCTTACTCAAAACAAAGAAAGAAATCTTCCTATCACACCATACATATCCCTGCACTTCTCTTTATCAGAAAAAAAAATAATTATGGAGTTTGACTGCCAAATCTTGCAGTTGTTATTCACATGGAAAAAAATCTCACTATTTTAAATTTTTAAAGCATACCAATATTTTATATAAAAACACTTGAGTGACTTGAATAAGGGGAAAGACAAAGGAGCTCCTTAAATACTTCTTAAATCAACATATTGTTTCTGAGAGGTAATGGAAGGCAGAGATTATGCTCAATTGTGTTTATTTAGGGAAGTAGAATGAATGCTTCATATGAAAAGAGTTTAATATCAGATAAAAGATTAAAGATTATTCTCATTTTATTATCATGCTTTATTGTTGGCTTAACCCAAGGCTAAGATATCATAATCACAATCAGAATCATAAGTATCATAATCATTCCTGTTGCCAGATCATAATTTTATTTTTTGAGTAAGTGCTAACTTTTCAAGCACACTTCTCAAAATAAAGATGAGGACAGAAAAACATTTACTTTAGACAAATTAAAATCAAGAATTGACACTATAGCAATTATCCAATACAAGGATGGCCCCTGGATCACATACTATTAAATGGGTTGCTTTATGGGGTGGGGGGGAATTGTGGTCACACTCAGCAGTGCTCAGAGGTTACTCCTGGCTCTATGCTCAGAAATCTCCCCTAGCAGGCACGGGGACCATATGGATGCCGGGTTTCGAACCACTGTCCTTCTGCATGCAAGGCCTTACCTCCATGCTATCTCTCTGACCCCTAAATGGGGTTGCTTTAAAAGTAAGTTTCAAGATACTGCTAAAAGATAATATAAAAATAAATAAAAATACTTTATTTACTTTAATATTGGACAGAAATCATTGTGGTTTTGATTCTATATTTTAACAACCTTAATATTGACAGATAATGCTTTCAGAGATGTTCTGATTCCTACAAACAGATTAAGTTGAAAAGCATTTCATTTAGGAGAGAAAGGGAAAAGGTTCTTCTACTCTGGTTCTCCTCTGTGGATTCTCTCTCTTTTCTTTCTCCTAAGATAAAGCTTGTTCTCACAGTGTTCCCTCATCTGCTGCTCATCTTCTGAACCCTAAGATTTACATACTTTCAAGCTTAATATAAAAACCATGTCCTGAGTGTCTTATTTTCAAAGAACCTGGTGTTTCTTCTTAGAAATTTCTATTTTTAGACTGTTGGTAAAGGATATGCTAATTAATAAATTCTGTGTAATCTTTAGGGTTGGTAAATAAACAAAATTATAAATATGAATACCAGTTGTTGAGAAGAGGAATAGAGCAAACTTTAGGGGATCAACCTTTCTCTTCCTTTATCATTTATATCATTTTATGCAAATTATATATCTATATATTTGTCAAATACACACTTCTGTTACCAAGAAAGAATGGGGTATTATCTTTCTTTTTTTTTTGTTTTTTGGGTCACACCCGGCAGTGCTCAGGGGTTACTCCTGGCTCCATGCTCAGAAATTGCTCCTGGCAGGTACGGGGGACCATATGGGGCACAGGGATTCGAACCAATGACCTTTTGCATGAAAGGCAAACGCCTTACCTCCATGCTATCTCCCGGGTCCCGGTATTATCTTTCTTAGTATCACTAAATATCTTTTATTTTCCTCTATTCTTCTCTATCAATAGAGGCTTACAAATTGTTCATAGGGTCAGTGAATAAACAAGTCTCTTCCTTGATACCAGTTTATATTTAATTTTATAAAAATTTGTATGAAAACTATCTTTGCAATAGACTTAGTGTATGCAAAGGATGTTGTATGCAGAGTTCCTTCCCTGACTAATTTTATTACAGAAACAAGAAGAATAGTACAACTATAGAATATAAGTAGTACATAAAACTATATAAATTAAAAGCTAAAATGTTTGTTATAAATACTCAGTGTAATTATTTGAGACAAATGGCAGAAATCAATATTTTATATTCAAGTTTTTAGTATTCTACCTCGTCCCATTGTCAATCTATTTTAACAACCTATTGTCATCCCTTGTTTAATTTCTTCTTCTCCTCCTCCATCTTAGACTTTCTTTTGGGTGCTGGAAATCATCCCAGTATTTCATTCATGCAAAGCATGTAATTATTAGTCTTGTATCCAGCCCTTTACTTAAAATTCTCCATGGGCCCCAAGTGTTTAGGCATGATATTACATTTGAAGTATGAGAAAATTTTCAAAGACTATTTAATAAAAAATATTTTCACAGATAAACTCTGAAAGAATTTCTTTCAGAGAATTTCTATATATTCTGAGAACCCTTAGAGGAACACCAATTTAAGAATTGAAATAATTTCTTTAAATATTTTTGTTTGCTTGCTTTGCTTTATTGGTTTCATTTTGTGTTTTTAACCATATCCAGAAATACTTAATCCATGCAGTACCAGAGATTGAATTTCGGGTCTCTCATGCACTCCACTTTTTTTAGGATACCTTCTGGTCTCATTTGTTTAAGATTTTTTTGATTAGAAGATAATTACAGAAATTGACAACTAGTCTTGAATACAAAATTTACCAAAAGGAAGGGTGCTGAAATAGGATTGATAAGGAATTAAATAAGTTAGGAGAGAATATCTAAGTACTCTTTAATCTTATTATTGAAACAGAATTATTTCCTAAGAGAATTATTTGAATATTTTGTCAAGGGAAATTTACCCAAAATTTAAAATATCAAATAACCTTCAAAATCTTTTACTCTGAGGCCTGTCCCTTGGAAAACAGAGAAAGAAAATGTTTTTCATATATCTCATACAGTTATCCCTCATCTTAAAAAAATTTCTACAAGATTCTAGCCAGATAGGTTTTATCTACTCTTGATATGCTCATCATCTTTTTTGTGAAAGCTGAAAGGACCATTACTATTAGAGGCATATATCTAAATAAAATGCCATTATTACCTCTCAGTTTCCTCAGGTTGATTGGAAGACATTACCAGTTTCTCTTTTTGTATATTGTTTTTGTTTCTGAGTTGTCCACATGGAAACTAAAAGAAAAAAGAATGAGAGATCAAGGACTGAAGGGATGGATATGTCTCAAGGGAAGAGAAGTTTGTCAGTTCAAGGAGAAACCCACCTGTTAAATGCATTTTCATCAAAAGTCATGCTTTTATTTTCATGTCTTGTTTTTAGCACTGCCAGTTGTGAGAAGACAGACACAAGCTTGCCTTATGTTTATTTTCAGTCTAAGATAAAATTCTGGGTGTAAACATAAAGAATGAGTCTTTCCTTTCAGGAAGAATTTTATGACAGTGTGATGTTGTCCAGGAACAAGTCAGAGAAAACTGTGCAGAGATTCCAACATACCAGGCATGAACTCTTAATGTAATCATGTTGACTTGTTTGTAGCCACAGTTAGCCACAATATAGAACTAATTCTTGGGAAGAGCTTCAAGATCCAGTATCTTCCAGAGCTTTATTAGGATACACTTCATCTTAACTTCCCTAATAGGATAAGTGATCATTTGTGTGAGATTTAACTGGGTTAACTTGACAAAAGGACAGATTTAAAGAAAAAACGTCAATTATAAGAAAAAAACTGCCTTTTTTCTTTTCAATTTTTTCCTAGTTAGTGTTTAATTGCAATATGAGCACCAAACTGTCGTTAAACATTCTACAGACATTGTAACTCCTCCTGGATATTGATATTGAAGCATTGTATACTTGTATTTTTAAAGCAATTCTTGCAGACACTTAAGACATTTTAAAGACATCTGAAAACCACTAATTGCATATCATATTCAGGTCTCCAAGAAATATCAAGCCACCACACCACCCCTCAATAATCTGTTGGTAAAAATGCTTTAAGAAGGTTTTATATCAGCTATTGGTTGACTGTAGCTAGTGTGGGATGGTTGGGAGGGTGGCCTTTTCATTTTGTTTTCAACTTGTGACAGTTGTTTAAAAGTTTCCTGTTACCACCATGGTAACCCATTTCCAGATGAAAGCAAATGTCTTTAAGGATTATGGTAGGAATTGGACCACCAAGTAGTACAAACTGTCTTGAAAGTATGCAAAATTGCACAAGTGCCCAGTTTCTTTCTGTGGTGTTCTGGAAATATATTAGAATTCTGCACATGCATTGAAAAGGCAGGAAGTGAGGCATTATCCAGAGTGACCTGGATGAGGTGCTGCTACTGTAATTTCTGGAAGAAATGACTTCAAACTTAAGTACTTTTTATTGTTGATGTTTTTGTTGTTTTTGTTGTTGTTGTTATTATTGTTGGGTGGAGGGTTTGGGTCTCACCTGCTGGTACTCAAGAAACTACTTTCTTTTTTGTTTATTTTTTGTTTGTTTTTGGACCACACCTGGAGGCCCTCAGGCATCTGTGGTCAGAAATTACTCCTGGCAGTCTCGGGGAACCTTATAGGATTCTGGGGGTTGAATTTAGGTCAGCTGCATATAGGGCAAATGTACCCAATGTGCTATGCTCCAGCCCCTCAGAAACTACCATTGATTCTATCCTAGGGACTTGCTCTCAGCAGTCTTTGGGGAACCATATGTGGCTCCAAGGATCAAACCGGGTTGATTGCAGGTGAGGTAAGTAACTTAATCCCTCTATTATCTCACAGGCTCTCTTCCAGTCCCCAAACTCCCAAGTTTTATGGTTTAAAATTTACAGTTGACGCTTTTGAGGAAACAAAACAATTATTGACCCCAAAGTATTAATTCATCAAACACTATTTTTCCTCTCTTAAATATTCTCTCCATAAGCAGATCTACAGGTAGTCAAATAATAAATAAATATCATTAGAAACATCATAATCCCAAGTACAATTATTTTTCTTATAGATTTTTACATTTACTATGATAGTATTTTCCCAACAAGGTAGTAACAAAGAAAACAATCAGAACAAGATACTCAAGCATTGAAGGTCTCTTCATTTTTTTTTAGTTGACTATCTTATAAAATCTTAATTTTTTCATACATCTAAACACAAGAATAATAATCTCCTTGTGTTTAGTGCTTCTCTAGGATAGCTAATCCTAGGTGTGTTGAGCCAGGCCAATATTTATTTTTGAATTTAGTAAAGATAGATACTAAAATGAAAAAGTTTCTAGGTGAGTAATTTCAGTTCCAAATACCTAAATTGTAAACCCTAATGAGACGTACATACTGCACTGATAAAAATCACTTGTCAGGGGCCTAGGAGATAGCATGGAGGTAAGGTGTTTGCACTGAAGAAGAATAACTGGGGTTTCAGATATAGAATTCACTCTTTTGCTTTTACATGTCTTTAGTTACATGTCTTTAAATTTAGTCTCACATTGATAATAGGGGCTCTATCTTTGTTTCTGAGCATGGAGCCAGGAGTAACCCCTGAGCACTGCCGGATGTGACCCAAAAAACCAAAAAACCAAAAAAAAAATCACTTGTCAGTCTCAGCCTCTGTTTCAAAAATAGGCCTTCCTGCCTTTGCGTATATCTTTTCATGCATTCCAAAGCTATAGCTTAAACTCTATGAACATAAAATACTTCTATCATGTAGAAGAATCTTTTGGCAGTATTCAACATGCCATTCTCATGGTCCTCAAAGTTTATTTTTGCAGAGTTGGACTGAAACTGAAAATAGTCAGACCCCACCTCCGGATCTGTCTCTAGCAATCTCAGTTCATTGAAAGTCATAACAACTACGTGGTTATGGAGAATAGTAAAATTTGACTTACTTCCAAAAGTAAGTTCAGACTCAAAAGTTCCATTGTTTGGGAACTGTAGATTGTATAAATTCCTACTAAAACAATCAAAAAGCTTCTGATCTATAGCTATCTACTGAAATCTATCAAACAGAAAATAACATCTGTAGTTTTACCAGTAAGAAAGTCCTTAAGGGCAGGAGGAGGTGTGGGAGAGGAACATGGAGAAGAAAGTAATGAAATGATGGAAATAAAGAAATACATTTGTTTTTAACTTTGAGATGCTGTCAGCTTTTAGGTTCTCAAACTTGTATGGTTTGTGGAATGATACCTCTTTTATTTCCCAGAATTTGCATGTAGCTTATGCTAGACTCCCCCCGCCCCCACCACCAAAAAGTTCATAAAATGATTTTAGGTAAAAAGTGGAGCTTTATATAAAAATTAAAGCCAAGAGCATAATGCCTTAAAAATAATCAGAATAAATAATGTTTGTTGATCATAATACTATTACTTTGGACTCTAATAGAAACCCTACTACTTTTGACTCTAATAGAAATACATCTTAATTCTTATTTTAACATATTTTCTCTGGAAAAATCAGTTATCACTTTTTTATTTCTCTCCTTTCAAAATCTTAACTCCAGACTGTGAACTAGGTGCCCATGCTGGATGGACCATGAAAACAAGCAAACAAAACAAACAGAATTGCCTCACTTGGATCTCTAAGGCTTGACATTCTGTTGTCTCAAATGTATGGTAAACTATTTGAGGCAAAACTTCATTTCTCTATTTGGAAACTCATAAGCATTAAATTTTGGGGCTACAGTGGCCTGAGAAATACTACTCCATTGTAATAACTCTTCAGAGGTTAAACTCTCCCAAGATGACTCTCCCCACCCAAAAGGAGTTAAGATGGTTCTGTGGCCAGTGTTCACTCCTAAGCCTTCATTTAAACAACTCCTACTCACAGTATCTACAATTTCTATATACAGAACTATATCCTGGCACTTAGATATATCCTGCTCTCCTTGGAAAATTCATATAAGGACTCATTACTTCTATTTTTTATGTATTTTTCAAATTTATTTAAACATCTTGATTACAGATATGGTTGTGATTAGGTTTCAGTCATGTAAAGAACAACCCCTTCACCAGTGCAACATTCCCATCACCATTGTCCCAAATTTCTCTCCATCCCACCCCACCCCCACCTGTACTCTAGACAGGCTTTCCAGGTCCCTCATTCATTTACATGATTATGGTAGTTCTCAGTGTAGTAAAATATACAACACTCTAACTTACTATAATGAATGAAAAGGAATTGACAGCAAGATATTTCTGGGTACATATTTTGGTACATATATTTTTGCTGTTTTCTTTTTTTCATTTTATATTTCTGAGAAAGGTGTTAAATTGGAAGGCTTTTATAATTTTTTCTAAGAAATATTTTTATTTTATCACAATTTTTTTACCTTCAAATCTCTATTGATCAGTTACATCATGACTCTTGTTCTACTTGTATATAAAATAATAGCATTTGGAAAATTGATAAAATGTACTAAACCCCACAAATTGGTCTGCCAATACTGACTAATTGATCTGACTAATACTGTCATAGAACTTACTTGATCTTGGAAACTATAATTGCTCTGAAATGAGAGGAGGTGGGCCATTAATATGAATAAGAAATATTTCAACCAGCAGTTGTGGTATTTAGAATAACAGCACGAAGCAGCACAATGGTCTAATTAGTAGTAGTACTGAATGCCACTAGCCTGAGGGTATAGTGAAAAGAGAAGCAACTGAGTGTAAGAAAAACACAAAGCTATTATTCTCTTCTATACTTCAGAGTCCTTCAGCAATGAATACAACTGTTTAGATTGAGCAGGTATCCAATCAACTGCTCTTTATAGATGTCTATAATAATGTTCTAATGCTTTTATTCATAGAAACTGGTGCAGAATGGACTCCCACTACCATGCTTACTATAAAAAATTTGAATGTCTTAATTTTACCATGTCTACAATAACTCTTTTATCTTTTGTCCACAGTGTACACAGTGTCCAATGGTACTTGGAGATATAGGTTGAGTGCTCAAGTTTCACATTGCAATGCTATACTATATTAGACTGAGAAGACAGTGCTCATTAAAATGTCTTGACAAAAATTCTAATCTATTCATTTTCTACTTGATTATATTATATACTGATAATATTATCTAATATTTATGTCCACAGATAACAATAAAATAGCAACTACATGCCATAAACTCTCAGTATAGTACTCATTGAGTATGTTATTGTGACTTGCTTTCAATTTTAGGTAGTTTACTAATATACTACAATTCTCATGATTTTAGTTTGCTATTAGGAAAGGAACCTGGATGATCAAGACCCTCTAGACAATTCTTCATGGGGTAGACTCTTCTTACAGTGCTCATTGCTTAGTTTTCTAGACTTAAAATTTTTTATTGTTGGGGCCGGGCGGTGGCGCTGGAGGTAAGGTGCCTGTGCTAACCTAGGACGGACCGCGGTTCGATCCCCCGGTTCCCCATATGGTCCTCCATGCCTGCCAGGAGCGACTTCTGAGTGCATAGCCAGGAGTAACCCCTGAGCGTCACCGGGTGTGGCCCAAAAACCAAAAAAAAATTTTTTTATTGTTTTAAAGAATGTTCTATACACAATCTAACCCAGGAAGCCTGGGTTAAAGTTTATCCTCACCAATGACGATTGACCTAGCAATGGAAAACCTTTACATCCGACTTTCCAGTTTTATATTTTTTTAGCATTCTGACCCATTCCACCTGGGTCAGCTTTTCAACCATAACCCATGGATTGATCCTCAGTGTCTATTTATGTGTGTGCTTGAGTGTATGTATTGGCCACCTCAATGTCAGTCTAATGTCCATCTGAAATATACATAATGTCTGTCTATGCTATTTATTGTCCTTCCTCTTGTTATACATAATCCCTATTTCCCCATCTCCACTCAGCACTTTATAAATACCTTTCTAGTCCTTCACTATCTCACCGATGATCTGGTATTTCCCCTCAGTTTAATCCTTTTTACCCTCAGTTCTTAATTCCTCAGGAACTGGAACATTCCCCCCAGCCAGCTGCCAAACAACTCCAAAAGTGAAAAGACAGAGTCCCAGCCCACCTCAGCCAGAGAAGAAGCTGTCACCACTGCAACTGCTGATTAGCTCTCAGCAGCTTCTTTTCTCCCACGTTCCTTTGCTGTGGACTCTTGCTAGCTACCAAATTTGGTTTTTGAGAACCCCCAGCTCCAGAACATTTCTTGATATGTGAGCCTGATAGGAGCCACTTTTTCAGACTCTGCAAGACTATTCTGTAGGGCCGCTGAAGTTGTGCTCAGGATTTTATCTGCCCTCCTCACCCCCTCCAGACCATTTCAAAAGACTTAAAGGAGATATGTATATCTCCTTTGAATATTTTTAGATGTATTTTCTTTTTTTCTTTTTTTTGTTTGTTTTTTGTTTTTGGGCCACACCCGTTTGACGCTCAGGGGTTACTCCTGGCTATGAACTCAGAAATCATTCCTGGCTTGGGGGGACCGTATGGGACACCGGGGGATTGAACCGTGGTCCGTCCTACACTAGCGCTTGCAAGGCAGACACCTTAACTCTAGTGCCACCTTCCCGGCCCCTAGATGTATTTTCTTAATAGGGTATGATTCTTATTGTCTATTTTCTTATGTAGCAGCAGTTTTCTCCATTTTTTTTTTGGAACTGTGTAATAGGAAATCCTAGTAGATAAATTTGTCTTGGGTTTTGAGTTCATATTAGAACCAGGTTATTGGGATGGTTTAACTTGTTATTTTTTATTTTTGGTTTATTTGGGGGGGCACACCTGGTGATGCTCAGGGATTACTCCTGACTATGCTCAGAAATTGCTCCTGTCTTGGGGGACCATATGGGACACTGGGGAATTGAACAGAAGTCCATCCTAGACTAGCACGCACAAGGCAGACACCTTATGCCCTGCACCACCACTCCAACCCCAATTAGCTTGTTATTTTTACTCTCATTACATAAGTATTACCATGTTACATTGTTCCTTTTTTTTGGTCACACCCTGTGATGTTTAGGGGTTATTACTGGTTGTGGGCTCAGAAACCAGAAACTGCTCCTGGCTCAGGAGACCATATGGGATGCCGGGGTATCCAACCAATGTCCCTCCTAGATCAGCCACGTGCAAGGCAAATGCCCCAACTGCTGTGCTATTGCTCGGGCCTGGAATTGTTTCTTTTTTCATAGGCACATTAAAATAGAGAAATCTTACATGTGAAAGCAAGTTTTTATCAGCAGGGATAAGAACACATATGTTTTATTTTGCAGTGAGGCCTTACACCCTGAACACTTGTCATAGTGACTTGGCTTAGGCTTCAGAAGATCGGACATTGGCCATTCACCCCCGAACCTTGGATCCCATCTATAGAATCAGCACAGTTTTCAACACCAACATCAGCAATCAGACTTTTACCAGGGAAGGTCCTAATGCACCGGCATTGACTTACTCCATATAACACCCTGATGACTTGGTAATAGTAACAATTTGCTTTCAGGGCAGGGATCTTTGCATTACTATCTAAAGGTGAGATGAAACTAGAAGATGCTCCATGCCACCTTGACTTTGCATCTGTATAAAAACCAAGAATTTTAACTACAGAAACCTGACCATGACTACCATGATTTTGAAGAAATGTTGCTGAGACCACAGAGAAAGACTGGGGTTTTATAATTTAGTATGCCCAGAGCCTGTAGTTGGCCTTATGGCAGAATATTTCATGAATAAGGGCTGCCTATTTTCAGGCTAAAGGTTTTTCCTTTCTATTTTCCCCATATTTTTCTGTGCCACACCCCCCCCCAAATCCAAACCAAACAACAAATAAAAACACTGCCACACACACCTATTTTTTAATTTCAGTGTATTGTATTTTTTATCTCTTATCTTTTAAATAGGGACTCCAACCTTTTTCACAGAACCTTGGGACACAGATTACTTTATCACATATTCTCATATTTTCTATAAAACTAAGAAAAAAAAGAAAGGCTGGGGGCGGGCAAAGACCAAATGGTCTCAGATGCATTGGTGGGGGAATAAATAAGTGTTGTGTAATTTTTACCTGTCACCCACCTGGATCTTCCAGGTGGGGGGGGATGAAGAAATAAAAAGCTTGAGGGGGAGCCCAAAAGGGTCTTTTGAGAGAACTCTTGGTTGGAGTAGGAGGGGAATTGAATGGACTGGAGATTGAAAAAAGCCCTTCTGTTGCCGAACCTTTGGTCCCCTAAATTCTCTGACTGGACTGTTTTATTAGTGGGGGATTTGTCGCTGGGGTCTCCTCTAAGAGGAGAACCGAGGAAAGATGTTTCCCATTGGAAATATTTCCCATTGGAAATTATTTTTAAACTCTGAGACCACCAGCAAGGGGTTCGACCTCCCCCCACAAATAAGGACAGAACTAAATACCTAAGCCAAAGTAAAGAATGATGAATCAAGGAACCTAAACTTTAACAATCCAAACTTAAAAAGACCTGTTACACTGGTAGACCAAGGTGCAAAGAGTGGTGGTATAGTATGCACTCTTGGTCCATTAGTAAAGGGAGGTTGACACAAGTGGTGGGAAGGGCCCTGATTCATTGTATATCTGAAATACAACTATGGAGGACTCTGAAGATCACAATAGTTTCAATAAAATAAAATTAAAATAAACAAATAAATACATAAATAAATTTAAAAAGAGGATTGTATGAAAGGTCAAAATATGGGGCCCGGAGAGATAGCACAGGGGCATTTGCCTTGCAAGCAGCCGATCCAGGACCAAAGATGGTTGGTTTGAATCCCGGTGTCTCATATGGCCCCCCGTGCCTGCCAGGAGCTATTTCTGAGCAGACAGCCAAGAGTAACCCCTGAGCACCAAAACCAAAAGAAAAAGAAAACAACAACCTAAAGGTCAAAATATGTAAGTCCCAGTCTATGTCTTTTACAGTCCACAAGTGTTGTGATTTGAGGTACATTATTGAAACTCTCTGAGCCCCTTTATCCTCATCAATAAAAAATAATATTTCATAAAGAAGACAGTACATTGAAAAGCAGTTTTGTCTTGTCTCACTAAAACTATTGTCAAGCTCCAAATATGTTGAAATATAAATTGTTTAACATTCAAAACTATTGGAAAACCTACAGAGAATAATTTTAATAGCATATATATTTTCTTACGTATATTTTTTATAATTATTTTTGCAGATAATCACAAAAATGTGGAAATTAGGATGTTCAGTTTAGGGATAATCAGTTAGCTGAGTCTATTCTGACCCCACTAAATTGTTAGTCATAGACATTATAACAGAAACTATGCTTTAAAACATAAAGCACAAAATACCTATAACTAAATAAAATTTGGCCCTAGGAATTTTAGCATTTAGGTGCTTGTCCCCAGATGAACACATAAATCTACAAATATGCATATATAAAAATAAAGAAAAAAATCTGTTCTATCTAAATATAACAACTAAAATAAAAGCCAGGAAAGATAGTTTAATAATTATAAAAGAAGAATTTAAAATGATTGGGGTCAGCCTTGGTATTTAATAAATATTTTCTGTTGATAATAAAGCACTGAAGAAGAATAACTGGGGTTTCAAATATAGAATTCACTCTTTTGCTTTTACATGTCTTTAGTTACATGTCTTTAAATTTAGTCTCACATTGATAATAGGGGCTCTATCTTTGTTTAGTTAATACTGATTTTTTGTGATTACATATTTTAATATCTTCTCATTTTTACGCAGATAACAGAACACAGTTATTAAAAATTCATTCTCGGGGCCCGGGAGATAGCATGGAGGTAGGGCGTTTGTCTTTCATGCAAAGGGTCATCTGTTCGAATCCCGGTGCCCCATATGGTCCCCCGTGCCTGCCAGGAGCAATTTCTGAGCATGAAGCCAGGAGTAACCCCTGAGCAATGCTGGGTGTGACCCCCCCAAAAATTCATTCTACTTTTGGATGCAGATTTAATCAGGATTAAGTTTGTCTAAATTAAGTACTTTAAAATGAGATACTCCCTACTCAGTTTTAATTATAACTAAAATTTAATCATTTTAAAACTTTCAATATTTTATGTTTTTCTCCACAAGTAAAACTCAAAATGAAGACAATATTTAACCTAAATAATTCTCACCTAACATCTAGTTATTTTGCCTTTTAAGTAAAAATATAAACCATTCCGTACCTGACTTTTAAATACCTTCTTCTGGTATAGAGTTTATAATAAATAATTATATATTTTCTAAAACTGAAGGCAGATGACTGCCTATTACAGTGAACTGAATGTACTCAGGAAATATCACTCTTTTGAAGAGCCATCTGGCCATAACTTAGAATAATCACCGATATTTATTCATGCCCAAAGGAAATAATGTTATTTACAGTGTACATTAAAACTCTGAAAAGGATAATCTACTTTTAAAAGCATTTTATGAATTGATACTATTTAGTAAATTATATAATATGGTCTCTTTTTTGCAGAAGTTATAATGTTAGATTAGCAAAGATTATACATAATTAACTATCTTAATAAGTGTTTAACAGTAGATGACCTGCTCTGTCTCATTGATTTTTTTTTATACTCTTAAATCAATCAAAGTATCTGCTTGCTGTGAATGGGCTTTCATTGCCTTGTATATTCATAAACTTTTTTTTTTTTTTTGGTTTTTGGGCCACACCTGGTGATGCTCAGGGGTTACTTCTGGCTATTCTCTCAGAAATTGCTTCTGGCTTGGGGGACTACATGAGATGTTGGAGGATTAAACCAAGGATGATCCTAGGCTAGTGTGGGCAAGGCAGATGCCTTACTGCTTGGGCCATCACTCCAGTCGTCCCTCATATACTATTTTTATTTTTAAACCAGGAGAAGGGTTCATCTTGACATTGTTTTCAGATCAATTAATCTTTGTTTACTCTTGTTATGAGCAGTAGTTCTAGTTGAAACTATCTAATCTTGCCTCTTGCTTAAACTCTCAACGATCCTTGGGTACATTTCTTTCATTCTCACTCTTCACTCTTTCATCCTGCACTAAACAGATATATGAAAGATCCAAACAGTCTCAGCTCCTGACAGAGATCAACTGTGACTTGGGGGTTTTCCTCTGAGAATTGGTTGCTAATCTAATCTTAAAAGGGGCAGCAGCCACTGGAAATTGAGTTTTAAAGCACTAATAAGGCTAAGCCTTACAAAGATATGTCAGATGTGAATAGTTGAAAGCAGGTCTCAGATTTTATCCTTGGCAGAAAGTAGTCAGCTAACAACAACAAAAACTGAGTGAGCATCTTTGGCTACCCCATGTCTCCCCACTCCCTTTATAAAGAGGTTAGACCCCATTTGGTGGGGGGTGGGGGGGTTGCACAGAATACTGGTGACTATATTGAACAAGTATTTTTCTTCTCTTTTACCCTCTCTTGAAGCTATTGGTACCTGAGGGCAAGATTTCTTTTACAGCAGGAATTGTCTTGGATACTCAATTCCCCCTGTTTAAAAAAATTAAACTTCCTCCTTCATAACTCATATTTTTTCTTGTAGTTGGGAAATGGAGTCGTGACTCCAAATTTCAACAGAAATGTGGCATTGAAAGCAGATGGAAAAAGATAGCAGGGACAAGCTGGGTGGTGGTGGGGAGGACCGGGAGACAGACAGGAGCATGGAAAAAAAGACAACAAGAGCATATGTTTCTCCTTACTTTCTAGATTGATTCAGATATAATTCAAGTAGAATTCTGATTTTAAAGGAAATATCCCCCAACACTAAGGAGAGGGTAGCTGAAAAAATTCCCTAAGCATTTACCCACTTGCCAAATACCAATAAGAGCCTGTACAGGTTTTGTGCATATGAATAAATCTGGGACTATACGACACTTAAAAAGGGAATTTTAGGGCCAGAGCAATTGCAGAGTGGATAGGGTGGTTGCCTTGCATGCAGCCAACCCAGGTTTGATCCTTAGCATCCCAAATGGTCCCCCAAGTCTGCCAGGAGTGACTTTTGAGTGCAGAGCCAGGAGTAACCCCTAAACACCACCTGGTGTAGTTTACAACTACCCAAAATAATAATAAATAAATAAGTAAATAAACAAACAGGAACCAGAGCAGTGGCGCAGCAGTAGGACATTTGCCTTGCAAGCAGCTAACTTAGGACGGACCTTGGTTCAATCTCCCAGTGACCCATAAGGTCCCCCAAGTCAGGAGCAATTTCTGAGCACATAGACAGAAGTAACCCCTGAGCATCACAGGGTGTGCCCCCCAAAACAACAAACAAACTAACAAATAAATAAATAAACATAAATAAATAAACAAATAAAATGAGCATTCTTTGGCAGAAATATTATTGCTTATACTTAACTGATATCTAGGGAAATTTGTTTTCTATTCTCCTCGGGTGAAAATTATAAAAGAACTGCTGAAATAAAGACAGTCCAGTGATTTTATATATAGAAATGCATAGTTTTATTTTTCATACTTTCCAGACAGACACATTTGTCTCTAGAAGCAGGAAAAATGTAATAGCTACTATTACACAATGCCTTCATCATTGTTTAAAGACTGTTTATCTTTAGACCTGAGTGATCGCACAGTGGATAGGGCACTTGCCTTGCACACAGTCACTGAGGTTCGAGCCCCAACACCCTATATGGTCCCCGAGTCCACCAGGAGTGATCTCTGAGCATAGAGCTGGACTTAAACTCTGAGTACCACCAGGGATGACCCCAATGCCCTCTCCCTAAAAAAAAAAAGCCTCCAGAACCCTGCAAGAAGCCAAGCAGCATACTGACATTACTCAATTATGACTTACAAAATTCTTGGAACAAGTAATTACAAGAAGCTCCATATCTTTGAGTGTGTCATTTAAAGGTTCACTTTTCCTGCCACCAACAAAGTCTCCTAAACAAAAGGCATCAAATATCTCAGAAGTTCACAGAATAAAACCAAACTCAAAACCCATCACATTTGTTATTTACATCTAGGAACTGATCCTCTTTTCAAGACCAATGAAGTTAGAGCAAACTGAGAAGTAAACAAAATGAAAGGAAAGGCTGCAGGCTTGCTACTCACCATGTCCTATACTGAAAGCGACTCTCAGAGCTAAGGGAGTGTTTACAATCTTTAATATAGATACAGAAGGGTGGTCTTTGGAACTCTGAATCAAACAGTAACTCAGTGGTTTAAGCAGAAACCATATTTTTGAAAGGTTAATCCACCCATACACAGGGAAAAACCCCCTTAAAAAAAGAAAAAGAAAAGAAAGAGAGAAACTCGTTGTGCAGCGAAGAGGCTCTTAACATTCACCTCTCGGATACAAACAGCCTGCAAAAAAAAAAAAAAAAAAAAAATTCACCACCTGGCTGACAATACCACAGAGGATTCCCTCTTGATCTCTTGTAATGGAAATTCAAGAAAACAAGCTACCTCATGAGGCAACTGGGGGTACTACAGGAAATCAAGCTGCCCACTGAATGGAAAACTTCTCTCGACCTTAGAGGACTACTATAAACAAGGGTGTAGAATTAGTATAATTTACAGTAAAGATAGCATAGGTCACACGCTCATTTCTAGGAATGTTCCTCTGTTTTATCTTCCAGTTTCTTTCCCTGACAGAGCTAGCACCCAGGTTAGCATTTAACCAATTCGCCCTTTTAAGTAATTTAGAAATAAGCCCACTGACTTTGAAATAAAGAAGTTCTGAGTATTTTCTTACCTGGATGGGAAAATCATACTTAGGCCCCTCTTCTGCCTCATGGGAACCATGGGGTAGGAATTACACATATATTAATTACATATATAATTATACATACATATTTAACCCATTATTTTTTTCTTTTAGCATAGAAAATAGGCTGTGATTCTTAGGAATACAAAAGTAAATTATGTTAAAATAATAAAATTTTCATCGGTCTCCTAAGAAGAAATTTCCGGTAACACTGAGAAGACTTGACAACAACAATGACCTGCCCTACAGGACCTGGTTCTCTCTACTGCCCCTTCAGTGTGAGGTGAAACGAGAGGATGCTCTGCACCACCCTGACTGCAATATGGGATAAGCAGACCCCAGGATCATTACTACAGAAGCATACCAACAACAGACTG
>PVKC010004538.1:0-35448 GCA_004027635.1 Crocidura indochinensis | reverse complement strand
CCAGTGGCAAATATTATCCTCAATGGAGAAAAACTAAAAGCCTTCCCTCTAAATTCTGGCACAAGACAAGGCTGTCCTCTCTCACCAATACTATTCAACATAGCACTGGAAGTACTCGCCATAGCGATTAGGCAAGAAAAAGATATCAAAGGAATCCAGATAGGAAAGGAAGAAGTCAAACTCTTGCTTTTTGCAGATGACATGATACTCTACTTAGAAAACCATAAAGACTCTACCAAAAAGCTCCTAGAAACAATAGACTCAAATAGCAAGGTGGCAGGGCCACAAAATTAACACACAAAAATCAATGGTCTTTCTATACACCAACAGTAATAAGGAAGAAATGGACATTAAGAAAACAACCCCATTCACAATAGTGCCTCACAAACTCAACTATCTTGGAATCAACTTGACTAAAAATGTGAAGGACCTATACAAAGAAAACTATAAAACTCTGCTCCGGGAAATAAGAGAGGATACGTGGAAATGGAAACACATACCTGTGGGAGACTGCTCTAGCCTGCACAAGATGGATGCCATCAACCATAGTCTCTCTCTATGGAAAAGTTCCACTGAGTTGCTTACATGACTGCTGCCAGGTTTTAGCCCTGAGCATAAAGGAAACATTGCTACAAAAAACTAGCCCCTTGTATTAACTTCTGGGCCATGGAACTGAGGGCAGGGTGCAAATAGCATTTTTCTTATATTTCTGACCCCTGCTAGTTGGAGATTGTTTTGGATCTGCCACCAAGTTATGTCTATTTTCTCTCCTCTCCTCGCCACCAGTAGGCTGTGCTTTGTCAAAAGTCCTTGATAAAAATGTAACTCTATCCCCTTCCCTTTCTTGGCTAAGTATCCATAGTAAGCATATGATTGATAGAGAGACCTGTTTGAATCAACCAATACCTAGTCAGATGTAAAATGCCTTTGTCCATTTTTGGTGATGTACCTGTATTTGAAATGTAACTGGACAAAAACTTTTCATTGTAACCAATAGTTTTCAAGACCTGCCTCCCTTTGTGTGAAAGGTATATAAGTGCTTGCTAATGCCTAATCCACTCGCCCTTGATCGGAATTCAGACTTGGGTCATTGTTTCTAACCAATTTGGAGTTTTCTGTAGATATTTCAGGTTGGTCCGGCTTCAGGAAACTCACGAACCAATAGCGGCGTCCACCCCCCACTGACCGGGGTCCCCAGAACGCCCCATTCCATACATACCCTGCTCATGGATTGGCAGGATTAACATAATCAAAATGGCAATACTACCCAAGGCATTATACAGATTTAATGCGATCCCTCTAAACATCCACATGACATTCTTCAAAGAAGTAGATCAGGCACTTTTGAAATTCATTTGGAACAGTAAACACACTAGAATAGCGAAAGCAATCATTGGGAAAAAGAACATGGGAGAAATTACTTTCCCCAATTTTAAACTTTACTACAAAGCAATAGTGATCAAAACAGCATGGTATTAGAATAAGGACAGGCCCTCAGAGCAGTGGAATAGGCTTGAATACTCAGAAAGTGTTCCCCAGACATACAGTCATCCAATTTTCGATAAAGGAACAAGAAATCCCAAATGGAGCAAAGAAAGCCTCTTCAACAAGTGGTGTTGGCACAACTGGCTAGCCACGTGCAAAAAATTGAACTAAGACACCCAGCTAACATCATGTACGAAGATGAAATCCAAATAGATGAAAGACCTTGATATCAGACCTGAAACCATAAAATACATAGAACAAGACATAGGCAAAACACTCCAGGTCATTGAGACTACAAGCATATTCAAGGAGGAAAATGCACTCTCCAAGCAGATGAAAGCAGAGATTAACAGATGGGAGTATATTAAGCTGAGAAGCTTCTGCACCTCAAAGGAAATAGCGCCCAGGATACAAGAGCCTCCCGCTGAGTGGGAGAAACTATTCACCCAATACCCATCAGATAAGGGGCTAATCTCCAAAATATACAAGGTGCTGACAGAATTGTACAAGAAAAAAACATCTAATCCCATCAAAAAATGGAGAGAAGAAATGGACAGAAACTTTGACAAAGAAGAAATACAAATGGCCAAAAGACACATGAAAAAATGCTCCACATCACTAATCATCAGGGAGATGCAAATCAAAACAACTATGAGGTACCACCTCACACCACAGAGAATGGCACACATCACAAAGAACGAGAACAAACAGTGTTGGCAGGGATGTGGAGAGAAAGGAACTCTTATCCACTGCTGGTGGGAATGCCGTGTAGTTCAACCTGTATGGAAAGCGATATGGAGATTCCTCCAGAAACTGGAAATCGAGCTCCTATATGATCCAGCTATACCACTCCTAGGAATATACCCTAGGAACACAAAAATACAATACAAAAACCCTTCCTTACACCTATATTCATTGCAGCACTATTTACCATAGCAAGACTCTGGAAACAACCTAGATGCCCTTCAACAGACAAATGCCTAAAGAAACTGTGGTACATATGTATAATGGAATATTATGCAGCTGTCAGAAGAGATGAAGTCATGAAATTTTCCTACACGTGGATGTACATGGAATCTCTCATGCTGAGTGAAATAAGTCAGAGAGAGAGAAAAACGCAGAATGGTATCACTCATCTATGGGTTTTAAGAAAAATGAAAGACATTCTTGCAATAATAATAATTTTCAGACACAAAAGAGAAAAGAGCTGGAAGTTCCAGCTCGCCTCATGAAGCTTATCACAAAGAGTGATGACTTTAGTTAGAGAAATATCTACATTTTGAACTGTCCTAATAATGAGAATGTATGAGGGAAATGGAGAGCCTGTTTAGAGTACATGAGGGTGGTGGGTGGGGAAGAGGGAGATTTGGGACAATGGTGATGGGAACACTGCACTGGTGATGGGTGGTGTTCTTTTCATGACTGAAACCCAAACACAATTATGTATGTAATCAAGGTGTTAAAATAAAATATTAAAAAAAGAAAAAAATAAAGATGCAGACGTAAACATGGGTGGAAATCAAGACTATCATGGAGGCATTTCACACTGATGGAAGTATTGGTGTTGGAACACAGAGTGGCAAAAACAAAAGTATTAGGAACAACTATGTAAGTCATGGTCTTTAACTAAAGTAACTTGCAATTTAAATAAGCATGATTAATCACTATTGCTTACTCTGCAAATATGAAGTAGAATTGAATGCTTACACTGATGTTGTTTTATCTGAAACCATTTTCTAGTCACAACACAACATCCATCTTTTTCAATGCACCCTTTCAGACCATCTTTTCCCCTACAGACTATGCATTTCAGTCGCTTTTTTCTCTTTAGCACACTTTCTTTGACTATATTAAATCCTATTATTTTATTGCCTCAGAACCTACTAATTAGTTTCTCATTCTCTCTCTGTCTCCCTGTCCACTTTGTCTCTCGCTGTCTCTCTGTACTTTCTCTATCCAACAAGTCTGCTCACCATTAATTTTGCGCAGGTCCTCCACCAGTCACAGATCTTCCTCTTGAAATCTCTCCTCAGTGCTCCGTATGCCCATTCATGCATCTCTCATGGTGGCCAGAACAAATTTTCGCATAATCTTCCAACATCTGTAATTACCAGAAATGCTACCTGGGAGTTGTGGAAGTCAGGGAAAGAACACTAGAATCCATTTACACCTATTTTGCTAATTCAAAGTCCTCTAATTTAATCCTTAATCCCATCTCTCAAGACAATCTAGAGGTTCTTACCATATTCCTGGTAAACAGGATTCATTACAGCAATGTGCTCCAGTCACAGAAGGCATCACCTTGGTCCACCAGAGCCTCCGGATAGTCTATGTCCCACATAGTCTTACCACACATCTTGGTTCCAAGTACAGAGGTTACACATCCCCATATTGTTCTCGCACCTGTTAAGCATATCTACACCTTGTTTACTAATAATGTGTACTTCTCTGCTCACAACAGGCATTAAAAAAATTTACTGAAGGATTCTCTGAAGGATGTTTCTTTACACACATGAAATAATAAATTCATCTGTAACCCAACCCACCCTAGAACAGGTACCTTCAGCTAAATAAATAAGCCTCCTCAAGATCAGAGAATGCTAACCAATTCTGCCAGCACCACTTGTTGAAGAGGCTTTCCCTATTCCACTTAGGATTTCCTGCTCTTTTGTCAAAAATTAGGTACTTGTATGTCTGGGGGAAAATATCTGAGAATTCAAGCCTATTCCACTGATCTGAAGGTCTGTCTTTATTCCAATACCATGCTGTTTTGATAACTATTACTTTGTAGTACAGTTTAAAGTTGGGGAAAGTAACGCCTCCCATTTTCCTTTTCCCTAGGAGTGCTTTAGCTATTCTAGGGTGTTTATTGTTCCAGATGAACTTCATAAGTGTTTGATCCACTTCTTTGAAGAATGTCATGGGTCTAATCATGACATGGAAATATATATAATATATCTTAGCACTTTTCTGATGTTGCACTGGTTAGCCACGTGCAAAAAAGCAAACATAGACCCCCAGTTAATATCATGTACGGAGGTAAAATCCAAATGGATTAAAGACCTCGATATCAGACCTGATACCATATGGTATATAGAGCAACATGTCTGTAAAACAATCCATGACATCGAGATGAAGGGCATCTTCAAGGAGGAAACTACACTTTCCAAACAAGTGGAAGCAGAGATCAACAGATGGGAATACATTAGGGTGAGAAGTTTCTGCACCTCAAAAGAAATAGTGCCCAGGATACAAGAGTCACCCACCGAATGGGAGAAAGTATTCACTCAATACCTATCAGATAAGGGACTAATATCCTAAATATTCAGGACACTGACAGAACTTTACAAGAAAAAAATCTAATCCCATCAAAAAATGGGTAAAAGAAATGAACAGACACTTTGATAAAAAAGAAATACAAATGGCCAAAAGGCACATGAAAAAATGCTCCTCATCATTAATCATCAGGGAGATGCAAATCAAAACAACGATGAGATACCACTTCACACCACAGAGATTGGCGCACATCACAAAGAATGAGAATAATCATTACTGGCGGGGATGTGGAGAGAAAGGAACTCTTATTCACTGCTGGAGGGAATGCCGTCTAGTCCAACCTCTATGGAAAGCAATATGGAGATTCCTCCAAAATCTGGAAATTGAGATCCCATTCGACCCAGCTATTCCACTCTTAGGGATATACCCTAAGAACACAAGAATACAATACAAAAACCCCTTCCTCACACCTATATTTATTGCAGCACTATTCACAATAGCCAGGCTCTGGAAACAACCAAGATGCCCTTCAACAGATGAATGGCTAAAGAAACTGTGGTACATATACACAATGGAATATTATGCAGCCATCAGGAGAGATGAAGTCATGAACTTTTCATATACATGGATGTACATGGAATCTACCATACTGAATGAAATAAGTCAGAGGGAGAGAGAGATGCAGAATAGTCTCACTCATCTATGGGTTTTGAGAAAAATAAAAGTCACTTTTGCAACAATCCTCAGAGACAATGAGGGGAGGGCTGGAACTTCCAGCTCAGTTCAAGAAACTCACCACAAAGAGTGGTGAGTACAATTATAAAAATAACTACACAGAGAACTACTCTAATCAGGTGAATGAATGAGGGAACTGAAAAACCTGTCTGGAGTACAGGTGGGGGTGGGTTGGGAGGGAGGGAGATTTGGGACATTGGTGGTGGGAAAGTTGCACTGGTGAAGGGGGTGTTAAAAATGTTAAAAAAAAACAAAATCAAAAAAGAAAAGAAAAGATAAGGTCTCCCAATTCTTACCACAGGCTGTGTGTGTTCTTTACACTGTATAGAAAGAGGAGGTACAGTAAGTGCACCCCATTTACACCTCAACCCAGACCCTTGCCTGGTCTGTATTGTGAATTGGGGGACAAAAAATTAAAAAAAAAGATCAGAGAATGCAATGAGGGAAGCATTTGGCTCCAAGCTGCTAACGTGGAATCTGTTCAATAGATCTAATAAGATATTTGAAGCTCACCAATGAGTGATCCCTAAACAAAGAACCAGAATGGAGTCCTGATCACATTCTGGTATGACTGAAAATAAATAAACCCCAAAGGATCAGTATCCTGATGTGAAAAAGTGTTCATCATCATTTATTCTGATGCAAAAAATAATAGCAATGAGTCATCATCTGACACAAGTGAGTTCAACATTATCAAGAAGACTGGAAGCATTCTTCTTGAGGATCAGAACAAAGAAATCTTTTTCACTGTTGGGGAGAATGTACTGCTTTAGCTCTGTGGAAGGTAGTCATGGACACTTCTCCAAAAAGAATAAAAATACCCATAATAATACCCCAAAATTCTATTTTTGGCATTTCCACTCTCAACTCAAAAATAGTAATTCAAAAAGATAAATGTATTTTTATATTCACTGTGTTGCATAGTATAGTTAACAAGTTATGGAAGCAGTTGATCAATTCAGCGATAGAATAATGGATAAATAAAGTGGGTTATGTTTGTAAAATGCAACTGTAAGAAGTGATGAAATCAGAGTATGTAGCAATGTGACTGTTATTGGTCAATTGTAGGTTACAGTAAGTAAATTAAAGGGAGAACAAATACTGGATAAACTTTAATCGACTTTGTCTTCTAAATTCAGAAAATGAGATAGACTCTTATGTTTGAAAAGGGAAATTCTTTTGACTTGAAGTAAATCCCTGTTAATATTTCAATAGGCCAATTTTTCTCTGTTGTTAAAAATGTTTCTCTGTGATATTGATAATAACTCTTTCTTAGGGATTGGAACTGTTGGAATGGACATTTATGACACTGTGTTGTTTGGTAATTTCATAATGTTTCTCAAATAGTTTTTGTTAGTAATGGTGATTTCTTAGTAATGGGCGTCATCACAGTAGAATTGATCACGCTATTGGCTTCTGTTTCTAGTTTGCTTTTAGAAATTAAGCCACAGGCTAAAATTTCAAGATAAGTAAGGTTAGGCCCAAAGAGAAAGCTGATTCCTGGAATCAGGCTGTAAACCATAAGGACATTCTAATGCAAGGACATCTTGCATTCTATCCTGAAGGGACGGAGGAAGGTAGAACCACACTGACATTCCAACATGGGGACACCTTGGTAGCAGATGGCCCTTGAAGATTAGGAAGGAATAAATGCACACAGTTATTAAAAAAGAAAATAACACATCGATGGCACAATAGGTATAGAATAAGAGTAAAGTCTAGTTTAATGCTATTCTCGCTTCTGTCACTGGCTTGCTTGAAGTATGATACAATAAAAAAGGTCCCCTTACACTAATTGTTCTGGTCACTGTCAAGGGAACGGGTTCTCCACCCTATAGATTAGGAGACCACCTGAAGAGTCAAACCTTTATCTCTGCATGCTATCAGTCTAGGAGTTGGGGGTTAATGATTTCATGAAGGGACTGAACAGACCCTATATTTTTAGCATTTTCTGTAAAAAAAGATCATTGTATGATTTAAACTGTATAAAATTATGAAATGCTTTACCTGTATGATCACTATCATATGAATTCACTTAGATCCTCAGGGTCTCACTGCAGAACGAATTCCTGGCTTGCAGTGACACCCCAGAGTTATGAAAAGGAAATAAATCTGTGTTGCTGACTTACATCTGTGAAGGTTTGTGGTCTCTTATAAGGCGGTAAGCTGTCCCAAACCCCGGGCATCCTGTACCCCAGGCTTCCTCCATGGGTCTTGTGTTGTCCCAGACTTTGGGGCTCCCCAGGTTGTAGACTCTCTTGGTCCCTTTCTAACAGAGACTTTCCCCCATCATGATTAGAGTTTCAAGCACTCAACACAGGGGGTTTATATGTATTAAACAATCTGTACCATTTCACCTGAGTCAGCTTCTTAATTGTGACCCATGGATCAATCCTCTATCCTCAGTGTCTGTCTAAGGGTTTGCATAAATGTATCTGTTGGCCATCTCAATGTCTAATTTCTGTCTGTAATATACATAGTGTTTGTTTGTGTTGTATATTATCCTTCCCACTTCATCTTTCACATTTTTTTAGTCCTTCACTCTCTCACCCTATCTGTTATTTTCCCCCATTTAACCCTTTTTACCTTCAGTTCTTAACTTCTAAGGAAGAGGAACATTCCCGTCACACCAGCCAGCTCCCAACCAGCTCCCAAGTGAAAAGATAAATTCTCAGCCTGAGAAGATGCCACTACCACTGCTGCTGATTAGCAAGCCACATCTTTTCTCCCACCTTCCTTTGTTGCAGACTGTTGCTTGCTACCAGATTAAGTTTCTGATAAGTGCCTAGTCGAGAACTTTTTTGATACGTGACTAGTAGGAGGCATATTTTTAGACTCCACAAGTCCAAATCACAGGCTGAAGATGTGCTCCAAATTTTAACTCCCCCAGGCTTTTGCAAAAGACTTAAAGGGACATGTATAATTCCTATAAATATTTCTTTGGACACATTTCTTTAGCCGGTATAACTCTTACTGTATATTTTCTTATGTAGCTGCAATTGCCCCATTTTGGGGGATCCATTTTGTAGGAAATTCTAGTAGATATGTTACTTTAGTGTTCTGAGTTCATATTAAAACTAGTTTAATGGAATTATTTAGCTTGTTATTTTTACATATGCACTAGTCATACCATGTGGCAGTGATAGCAAACATGTGGCACGCATGCCAGCTGTGGCACACGAGGGCCTTGCAGCTGGCATGCAGGAAGGTCCACAATTAAGATATATGGCAAGGAGGGAGGCAAGTTTGCCAGTGTCTGCTTTGCATCTCACATGACAACAGGGCTGGTCTGGTCATTGGGAGGACGGGCATTGTCCCCATGGGCCACGGCCTATCCTCCTTTGCTGGCTGCAGTCCTATGAGTGGAGGTTTAGCCTGCCTGTCTTCCCCTTAGTAGCCTATGAGCCAGGCAGTGTGATAGGGGAAAGTGGGTGGGGGGGGAAGAGAAGCTTCAAACTGAGTCTATCACAGAAACTCATTGAGGCTGTAGTGTGACTCCACATATGACACCTGTAATCAGGAACAGTTTCAAGTGCTCCCATGCTAGAGAGGTGAGGATATGGGGGATGTTAATGTGTCTGATAATGTGCTCTTCTTTTAAAACCTCTGTATCTTCCATGGGGGGGCATGCTAAATTGGAAGAAATAAAAAAGCTGACTATGATGATTGCATAGAGAATTTCAGTAAGTGAGAGGAGGGCTGGGCTCTCTGTGAACAACCAAGACACTAATTCTCTGTGTTGTACTTTATGGAAAACTCAATATAGCAACAAATAGTAAAGTGTATATGTGGCCCTTCACAGTGCTTTTGTAAACATCATAATAAAATAAAAAAGGCTCTAATAATGAAAAATAAAAGTCCAATTCCCATGCACTCAGGTCACCTCTTTATTAGTTGTTATTGTGACTAATTCAATGCTGTATATTCATTAATGTGATTAATTCAGTTTGCAGTTCACTTTATTTGGGGAGTCACAGTCACTTCTCCAATGCATCAAGACTACAAATAAAGTATTTCTTCTTAGTCCTCTTCTGTCACATAAACCTCCAGCTCACTAAGATTGGACATTGTTGAGCTGCCCCTTGTTATCTAGATTTTTCATTGTAAACAATGCGGACCCTGTGGTTTGGTTTTACTGATAAGCCCTTGGCATTTTTGTTTCAAAGTTAAGAGTCTGTCATTGCTTTTGTAGAAATAGAAGTTTGAACATATCGCACGATTACCTTTCCTGTGCATATTTTCCTTTAAATTACATTGTTTTCTGAAGGATAAAATTGTGCAGTGCACCTCTGCGATGCCGTTAAACAGAATCCTGCAAAAGTTAGGGTTCTGCAAATGGCTGCTGATGTTAGTCAATAGCTTACTTGAAACTTTCCAAAGGCACCCATCGACTTCATGTGCTTGATGAAAGTACAGATATTACTAACGATGCAGGACTCGCACTCATTTTGTGCTATGCTACTGGTGACATCATGAGTGAAGAATGGCAAAACTGCAGTCTTTGCGTGGAAGAACACAAAGGACATAAATCCAATGCTGTGATGGAGGCTTTTTGTTTACTAGACATAAGTCCAGAAAAAGTGGTTTCAGTTACTAGTGATGGAGCACCTAGCACAGTGGGGGCAATATCAGGATTCATTCATCTTTGCTAAGGAAGTAAAACATTCACTGATTCAATTTCACTGCAATATACACCTAGAGGCTCTCTTTGCCAAAGAAAGCAGCAAAGAACTTGACGATGTTGTCCAAGATGTGACAAAAACGGTGAACTTCATCATGGCACATTCTCTTAATTTTCCACAATTTCAAGCGCTTTTTGATGAGATTCAGGCACAGTATAACACTTTACTGATGTACAATAATGTCCAATGGCTGAGCAGAGGACGAGTGTTAGAGAAACTTGTGGCCTGCTTGAAATGCATGAAAAAGGTGAGTTGACTATCCTCAACTCACCAACATGGTCTGCCTTACCAACTTCATGTTCTTCACAGATTTTACTAACCACTTTCATGTAGTAAACAAAAATTACTAGGCATGGAAAAAAACAGTAGAAAGCATGTTTAGTGATATCAAAGCTTTTGAGAGAAATTTGCATGTTATTGAAAAAGACATTGATAGTGTACAGCAAGAATATTCTCTGAACCAAAAAATACATTTGGATAATTCTACAGCATTTGTGGACAGTTATAAAAAAATACCTGGAAATCCCCAAAGCATATTCCACCATTTTAACCAAAGCAAAGGAGAATTTTAGTAAAAGATTTTCTCAGTTCCACAAGATGGAGACAACCTTTTCATTTATAACTTCCCTAGAAAAGTCCACATTTGAAGATCTTGATCTTTCCTGCTTACAGTGGTTGGATATTCAAAATTTAGAAATGGAGCTACTGGAATTTCAAGAAAGCTCTATCTGGAAAAGTAAATTTAATGACCCTCGTGAGACTCTTGAAAGTATTGAATGTGAAAGGGTTACAAATGAAATCACTGCTAGCAGTTCTGAAAATGAAATCCCAAAAGTGTGGAATTCTCTGCCAGACAATTTTAAGTCTATGAAAGCACTTGGAATTGCTCTTCTGACTTTGTGAGCTGCTTATGAGCAGCTGTTTTTGGCTTTGAATCAGATAAAATTTAATGCTAGAAACAGAATAATGGGTGACATGAGTGCTGCATGTGTTGCTCTGAAATTAACACATTATAAGCCAAGGATTGACAAGTTATCAGCATGCATGCAACAACAAAAATCACATTAATTTTCTTCAGAGCATGCCCAATGCATATGTTTACATGAAGCAATGTTTTCAGTTCACAGTTAAGACATTTTCTCAGTTATTTAAATATTATTTAAAGATGTTATTTAAAAAAGGTACTTTACATGTCCCTGTTGTATCCCAATCTGGAATTTCTAATTAAAATGGTTGTTTTAATTGAAGGCTCTTTTGTTTTCTTTACATCATATTATTAATGTAATGATTTACCTATTTTCAAATTTGATTGTTCATTTTACAAAAAAAACATGGATAGACTTGGGCAAATACACTGAATGGTGACACTATTAGCAGGCTTTAAGAAGTTTAATTTTTTTTAAATCTGGATACATTTGACATGTTATGTGAATAATAAATTTAACATATATTATGTAACTGAATCAAAGTCTTCATATATTCATTAAATTGAATGAAATCATTAAAGCATTATAAACTGCCTTTAAAATGAAATGAAAAACAAAGGATTGTGAATCAAATTGATTCTCTGACAATACAAAGATACCAATCTTTAAAAATGATGTTACATAGTTCAGGCAACTTTATAAAGAGTTTTTGATACTAAAATCTTGTTATTAAGGTTTAATTGACATTTTGGCACTTTGAGGAAATTCTTTGGTTTAGTGCGACAGTTTGGGCACTCGGGCTCATAAAGGTTAGACATCACTGTCATGTGGCATTGTTCCTGGTAGAATTTCTGTTCCTGGTGCTGATGTGGGAAACATTGTTTGTTTTCATTGTTGGAAATCTCAGTAAGGGAGTAGTCAGTGCTGAATTAATTGGAGCCTATGCCTAGTTATTATGCCATATGTCTAGGTTGTAAGGGCCCTTTGCAGTAAAATTTTTTTGTATTATCATCTCTATTAGATAAGAATGTTTGCAACTGTTAATTTTTCCCGTCTTGATGTGCCTATGCAAAAAGTGACAGTGTAAGAAGTTACTAGTGTGTATGATGGGCCAAAGTGTCAAGAGAGACAGACCCTAGACCATTTTGTTTACATAAACTCTGAACAGAAATGTGTCAACTAGTACACTGGAGAAGACTAGTATTTATAGTACACTAGTATATATGGTACACACAGATATATATATATATATATATATATATATATATATATATATATATATATATATATATATATATATATATATATATATATAGTATACCAGTATGCTACTAGCATATTGAATGGAACCCGAGGATAGGGTAAATTGCCTCTCTATAAGATGTTCGATAATGGTTATGCCTACTAAAGGGATGTGTCTAAACAAAATGGTCAAAGGAAATTTTTATGTCCTCTTTATTTATTTTTGAAATAGAGAGGTAAGGGAGAAGATCCGGTGTGAAGCTACAAGCTGTGAAGTCTAGGGTTTTGTGCAGTCTAGGTAGGATGGCTTCCAACAGTACCATACCAGGAAATGTCCTCAAGCAGAGGATTCCTTAGAACTAACTTTGGTAGCAAGCAAAAGTCCATGGTACAGGGAGTAAAAGCAGAAAGGTCACCAAGAGCAAATCAATAGCAGCAGACTGTCAGTTTCTTATATGCTGAGAGACTGTCTTTTCTTACTGTTGGGGCTTGTTGGCATTTGGGTGGGCTGGGGAGAATGTTTTTCTTCTTGAGGAGTTAAGGAATGAGTAAAAAATAGGTCAAGTATGGAGGATTAATGATCTATTCAGATATAAAAGTCTTTAGACTAGCAGCCCCAAAGTTCCTCTATCACCTCTGATTGGAAACTGTGATGGAATTGTATTTTTATGCAAATATAAAGACCTTAACTTTGGAAAAGATATGTAATGAATCCCTTCTGGGGTTCCTGGAAACCTGCTGAACTCAAATGCAGTGTGGATGCTTTGAATGATCATAATGTGAGAAGAGATGGACTATATTCAGGAGAAAAGTGTTAACATTTCTAGCAAATTGTAGTAAAACACCACCACTAACTCTGTAATTTGCAAATATCAACTTTTCTAGTCTACACATTTATATAAGATTTAAAAATTTCTTCAAAGTAAAATTTTTACCATCTGTGGATTAGAATACCTGAGTTTTAAACAAATAGCTCTGTGCTATAATATGGGTTAACCTTTAAGTAGTCTTTTATTATTTCATATTCATTGCATTATGTCTTATATTTTATAAAAGAATACTGTGTATTATCTCCAACAATTCCAAAATATATACTGAGAACCCTATTCCTTTAAAAATAAGAATTCAAGGGAGCCGGGAGGTGGCGCAGGAGGTAAGGTGCCTGCTACCTTGCCTGCGCTAGCCTAGGACGGACCACGGTTCGATCCCCCGGTTCCCATATGGTCCCCCATGCCTGTCAGGAGCGACTTCTGAGCGCATAGCCAGGAGCAACCCCTGAGCGTCACTGGGTGTGGCCCAAAAACCAAAAAAAAAATAAGAATTCAAATGAAAAATTGTCTATTAAAAATATGGAGGATTAACATGAAGGTTTTGAAGAGGGTTTGTAAGGTGTTAAGAAAGAAAAAAGGGGGAAAGGGTTATCTATGATGGAAGGGACGACATTATACAACATAGATATTGTATCTATTTCAAACTGAAATTAGAGTGACAATGATAATGGCATGCACAGACACTTGTGTCCCTACATTGGCAGCCAAATAGGTTCATGGATTACATATGAAAATATTTCCTAGGTGATATGGGACAGAACACTTGAAGAGAAGAAGTGATTAAAAACAGAAGGAAAAAAAAGAGAAAAGACTAGCTGGCAAATATGCTGTAAAAGCCACCCCCCTTTTTGTCACTTTTAGATTAGACATGATTGGTAAAGGTAAACTAGATTGGTGAAAGGAATATCTTAGATTGCGTGTATAGTATTCTTAAGAGCAATCATGGATTTCAAGTCAAAATAACCAAGTGGCATGGTAATGAACACTATTTGCAGAGACTATACCATGAAATTTATATTAATTCATTACAGACAAACATTAAACAGCCTTCAATTAATTTATTGATGCGTTACAGTTAAAAAGCAGGCCCAGGACCTGGAGAGACAGCACAGCGGCGTTTGCCTTGCAAGCAGCCGATCCAGGACCAAAGGTGGTTGGTTCGAATCCCTGTGTCCCATATGGTCCCCCGTGCCTGCCAGGAGCTATTTCTGAGCAGACAGCCAGGAGTAACCTCTGAGCACCGCTGGGTGTGGCCCAAAAACTAAAAAAAAAAAATGCAGGCCCAGGTGAGATGGGACATAAAATATAAAAGGCAGAAGAAAGAAAAGTGGCTAAAACCATGACAGGTTTTCATTTTCTGTCCAGACTGGTTTGGTGAGGGTAGACTTCACATTGCTGCGGAAAGGCTACCTAAAATAGATTGTATATAGAGCATACGAAGTATTATAATGAGACTACAGAGGAAGTATACACCATGCACTATTATCCAGTGGGATAATCACAATTTCTTTCATATATGCACAGTTATGACCTTTATGGAGTAGTCATGATAGACTACTAGCATGGCCACACAGGTTGCACTAAAAGGCTGATGAGGGTGTGGTAAAATCTCTTTCATAAGGCCTGTATAGATCCCAGGGATGGGTTCTGGAGGCATGGCTCCTTTGCACAGCAGAGGCACATGACCCCCCCAGATGGCAATGGATTCAAACAGAGCTCTGGAAGCCAGAGCTCAGACCTGGCTTAGACTACCTGAGATACTCCCCACCCCCAGTTGGCAGGGTTACTGCACAGGGTTCCTTTTTCCAACCCCCATTTTGGAACCACTTTTCTGTTTCTGGGCTGAGTGGTCTGAATTTATCATTGGCCAGTGAAGGTTCTGGGGATGGGGATCCAGTGGTAGGACTCCCAGCCCAGCAAATGTACTCGACTTCCACATGGCTATGTATTTGTGACTTCTTCATTTTAATCCAGTAATATCCTTGTTGAACTTCTGATTTAAAGCAAATCAGATACCCAGAGATAAATCAGACCATGTACCCTGTACATGTACCCTGAAGTTCTAAGGCCATGAGTATAATCCCTAGCTGATGTGTGACTTGTGATAAGGTGAGGTTGCAGAAAGGATTTCCCTGTAGAGGTGCCACAAAGGAGAAAGAAAGATCGCAGTTTGCATAGGTCTGTTTGAGGAAGGCAGACATAGAGAGAGGTAGGAGCTTTCTACAGAGGCAGAGATTCTTAATAATGGATCTCAGGCTCCTATGAGCTCATTGTCACTATCCACGTCGGGGCAGGAAGCGAATCTTGTACAATGGGGGAATTTTGCTTATCCCAATCTTCATGGGGGTGATGTCCACATCTTTAGGGTCCTTCGTAGTAGCCAAGGTGAAGTTCTGCAGGATGTTGGTGAAGAAGAGGAATAATTCCATGCGGGCCATGCCTTCTCCAAGACAAATGCGCTTTCCTGTGAACATAGAGGTCCCTGTTGAAGATATCGGTACTGAAGGAGGACTCATAGATACAATGCCCTGTGTCATTTGGAAGTAGACACTTCTGCATCCTTTTCAACAGACACATCTGGAGTTGACCTCCAGTTGCAATTTCAAATGGGCTACTACCAAACCTTAATCCCTAAATTTACTCGCAAATTCAGGTATCTTTACAACACACACTTTTCAGATGGAATCTGTAACTTAAGGTATTCGGGTGATCCAGAGTGCGTGACTCACATCAGGTTGGATATAGTGGCAGCTTGTGTCCTTCGAGACCTGCTGATCAGTGGGAGTCTAAGGTGTCCCTCAGATTCTCCAAGATGTGAAGAATATCACCAGTGAGTTAAAAATGTAGATGTGGGGAGCATGGACAAAGGGAGATATTCTGCATTGCTCTCTGCCTCCTAATCAGCAAGCTGCTGACCTGGGAAAGGACTTACAATGGGATTTCAGGTTCTTTCTAGATTTCTCTCTGGAAAATCTGAGACTGTGAGTTCATCTGAACATATTTTGCTGGTGCAACCAGATATTTGAATACATAGCTTACTAATGACCACTTAGCTTTTCAGAAGGTATTTCTGTATGTGATCCCATAAACCATTTAGTTTGTTTTGGAGACACAGATGTGGTACTCATGGATTCTTAAAGGACCTGAAATAACTCCTGGCTGATTCAGGTGACCATATAGAAAGATGGGATGAAACGCATTTCAGCTGTGTGCAAGACAAATGACCAGCATGCTGTGCTATTTTTCAGGTCCTGACCATTCCATTACAAATCAGCACTTTAGGGGGCCGGGCGGTGGCGCTGGAGATAAGGTGCCTGCGCTAACCTAGGACGGACCAAGGTTCGAATACCAGGTTCCCCATATGGTCCCCTGTGCCTGCCAAGGAGTGACATCTGAGCGAATAGCCAGGAGTAACCCCTGAGCATCATCGGGTCTGCCCCCCCCCCAAAAAAAAACAACAAATCAGCACTTTATCTTTCTGCAGGATATCCTGCTTCACTCATGGTCAAACAAATTTCAGCTGTCTCTGCTTCTCTACCATATTTGCTCTGATTAATCTTTCTAAGGCTCTATTTTGTTCTTTATCTATATCCATTTTTATGCACTTCTTAGATCCATTTTATTGTGTTTCTTCAAGATACTTCTTTCCTAGATCAATTAGTTTTGTCTGCACTCTGTCATTAAATCTCTCAATAAATGGCATATATATGGTCAATATATAGTAGTCAGCCCATTTTTTATCTCTCTAAATCATCTCCTTCTACCAAATAATCACTCTTTGGAGCTTCCACTTGCACTGCCTCTCAGTGTTCTCATTTCCCTACCTCCCTGCAACTCGAATAAAGTCAACATAATTTTCACTTCCATAGCACACATTATCATCCCACTCCAGATACAATGATGGAAGCAGTCATAGCACTAGATACACAATGTGTCCTGGTGCCTAAATATACTTTGTACCCTCAATTAAATTTTGATGGAAGTAAAATCAGGGAACTAATTTTTGGATCTTTTCTATGAAAAATGAGGTGCCAGGATATCTGGATGAACTTGATCTGAATTGCCAAACAGAGTATATAGCGATAAACTGGAGCATGGTGAGATCGAAAAGAAGATTCCCCCAGTTACCCAGTTATTATGCTAATGCACCGTGCTGTGCCCACCTTCACCATTTGCCCTTGCTGTCCTTTCTGCAGACAATACTCTGTCAATTACAACCCAAGAGCATTCCAGTTCTTAAGAAGCCATACTTCAAGAAAATATTTACTTGCTGAACACATAATTTGCATCCAAAACCCTAGAAAATTACTTACAGAAATTGAAGCTCATTATCCCATAAGTGTGTCTCTTAGTACTCTACTGTAACTAGCATGACCAAAGATCTGCAAGCATTCATTCATTAAAGAGACCACATTTTGATACCATCTAATCAGTTCGGTGAGCAATTAGTGTGAAAAATCTTGAAAAAGTTTCTTAGCTTATGGTGACTTTGCAATACTTTGTTTTCAGTACCCAACAATTTACTGGCTTTGAGAGTGTAAAATACCTTTGTATCTGCTGAGGTATAAACAAAATAAAATAAATCAGAAATCTTAGAACCTGACAAGGAAGTGGAATGAATCATTAGCATAGCAATAACAGTGAACATTCTGAGTTCTCATCTCAGAAAAGATCTCTACTATATTAGCTCCAAATGCCTGGGTGCCTTCGGGCCTGGTGTCAGAGAATGCTTCATCTTACCTATTTGAAAAGGCATGAAAGCTTCACTCTTCTTAAAGACCCCGTTGGCATCTAGAAAATGCTCAGGGTTGAAGGTTTCTGGATTCTTGAAGTAATGTGGGTCATGGAGAGCAGTGTTCAGGACTGAATATACTTCAGTGCCCTTAGGAAAAATATCAGATAAGAAGTCTTTGTCAATTCCTCTTTCATCCATAGGTGGATTGCAGAAGAAAAGCACCCTAGTTATAGTGTTTACACTTGGAGGTTATGAGTAACCACTGAAGATATTCAGGATTCATGTTACTCTCACCTTTGGGATCATGTAGCCTCGGAAGTGTGTATCCTTGGTGACCTTATGAGGTATACCAATAGGTGCAAGATCCCAAAATCTCTGAATCTCATGGATGACTGCATCTGTATATGGCATGCTAGTTCGGTCATTGAAGGTGGGAGCACGTTGTGAGCCAATCACTTGGTCAATCTCTTTCTGAACATTCTCTGAACACAAGAGGGGGAACTGTGAGCTGCATTCAAAGAAGCATTTAGAAAATTCCTCTTTTAGTTCATAGACAAATGAACCATGGAGCCCTAAAGGAAATATTACAACATGTATATCTGAAACCAGCACTGTTGGACACAGCACAGGAATAAGAAGCAAATAAGAATACTCTCTCTCAGAAACATATGTATTTTCTATCCATGTGTGTAGTTAGTACATTGCAAGTAATTTATACAGCTTGTATAGATTTCAGATTGAGTACTTGTTACCAGAAACCAGGAAACATTCCTCTCTGACTATGTATACAATGAATATATATTATGTGTACTATAAATTATTTACCTGTTTCACAAATAACTTAATAGTAAAATTACTCTAGAAAAAAACAAAGTTTAATAATAAAGGTGTACATCAACTGATTAATGGGAAAATAATTAACAAAACTTCATCAACACAAATTGCTGTTAACAAATATGTTAGTTAATATAGATAGATAAAGAGAGCTGAGTGATTATTCAATGAGCTGAGGATATCTTTTCCATGTGTAAGAAAATCTTCAAATAGTGTCCCTCAGTTTATTGCCTATGATTGAACTATGTCATGGAGATTGCTATCTTTTTCCTATTGCTTCCAAGATGCCCCAATTACGGTATATGGCATTGATTCTTGTTTGCATAGACACATTAAAATGGGAAAACAGTATACATATAGACAAGTTCTTATCTAATAGAGGTAGGAACACACAAATCTCATTACAATGTACCTTACACCCTGAACATTGATATAATGACCTGGCACAGCCTCAGAAGAATGGGCATCCTCCATTCATGCCAGAACTAGGCAAGGTATCTACAAAACATCCAAAGTCTTTTATAGCAACATCTGGAAGCAATCCTCTACCAGGAAAGACACTACCAAGGTCTGACATCGATCTCCTAGAGACTTCCGTTAACACGGAGAAGATTTGACAACAACAATGACCTGCTCTACAGGACATGGTTCTCTCTATTGCCCCTTCAGTGTGCGGTGAGCATCAGAGAGGATGCTCTGCACCATCCTGACTGCAATATGGGATATGGATACCCCAGGATCCATATACAGAAGCATGATACCAATAACAGAAACTATGTGAGGAATAGAGGTGTATTGCCACTACAGACGATGACTTGGATTGGACAAACTAGTTTGCCTGGAGTCTAGAGTCAGTCCAGTGCCAGGAAACTTCAGGGGTAGGGTCTCCTTGTATTTAGACCATAATTTTTCTTTCCATGTCCCTTATATTTTGGTGGTCCTATGGAAACAAATGCCACTCTAACACCATTTTTTACTATGTTCCCTTGACTCCAATCCCTAAGAAAAACAATCCACTGAAACATTGGGGTTAACTTAAACTAGTATACATATGCATGGAACTAGATAAATGTACTTTGCCCTCAAGGTTTAAGGAGTTGCATAAGTCTAATGTATTTAGATTATATTGTGTGCTGCTAAGAAATAGTATGTACTACAACTGGGGATTTGAGGGACAAAATAATTGTATTGTACATGGGTTCACCTTTGTTTTTCTTAATGCTCTTTGGCTGAAAGTTCAAGGCTGGGATATCATCGATGGGACTACCGAGAATTCTGTTTATGGGAGATTGTGCTTCCATTGTAACTTTACCCTGCCCTCTTTCTTTGCATCTTTGTTGTCATAATTAAAATAAAAACTTTTAAACAAACAAACAAACAAAAAGAACATCTTCAAAATCTGGCATTCCATGATCTGATGATAATCAAGATCTGTTGAACAGAATTTGGAGTGGGACCCAGGTACTACTGGTTGAGATCCAAAATCAAAAATTCATAGTCCATAATATCTCCAGATTAGAGGCAAATTCTCCGGGAAAGTGAATAGCTCGGTTTATGAAAGTATATGTGATTAAAAAAATTAAGAGGCCATTGCAAAGTTAAGAAATATCAATGAGTGAGATTGTTGATATGCACACAAAGAATTAATGCATGAATAAAGCAATATCACAATAATAAGATAATAAGTAAGTAATAATATAATGATTGTATATATTATATATAGTATAATAGTACATATTATTTATAAATAATATAGTAATAGTAAGTAATAAGATATCATAATATCTTATTAAAATAATAAATTAGAGATTGAATATCAATAAAATATTAATAATAAAATAAATTATTTAATGTTAATTTGAGAAATAGTCGTAACAGATGAATTAAGAAAAAGTTAGAGTAAAATTAGAAAAAAGTAATACATTTAATTCAAATTAGGATATATACATGAATAATGAATTAGCCAAAAAATAGCTGATAGGCTGCTCATTGAAGGAAACATTAATAGATACATATATCATCCAATTAAATGAATGAAAGTGAATGTCTGAATAAAACATGGAAGACAGAATCTAAGTGCATACTGGTGAGGTAATGAATAAGATAAAATAGATAAATAAATGGCCAGTGGATAGATAGATGACGCTATGTATGGATGAAGAGAATATGGAGGTGTAAGTTGACAAATGGTGAGAGAAATATATGGTCAAACCTAATAACAGAATCTTTGTTCATCAACCCAGATTCTTGACTGAATTAGAAGGAGCAGATTTAAACCCTAAGTGCTTCACGTTGAGAGCAACAGTAATGATTTTGGACAGAAATTTATGAAGAATATAGAGACTCTTTTCTCGGGAGGCCCCATTCTGCCCACCTGCGACATGGGGGTACTTGAGCATGAGCAGGAATGCAGAACGAAGTGTGGTGCTGGTGGTTTCTGTGCCAGCAAGTAAGAGGGAGAATGCGGTGATCAGGAGCGGCTTCTGACCGAAGTCGGTATTGGGGTCAGACTTTTCCTTTATAAGAAGAAAACAATTCAAGCCATGGGAACCTGAAGCTACTGTACACATGTAAAAAGCTGGCTTTCTCATCTACTGCCTGTTTTCACACACATCTCAGATTTTCCTTCAGCAAAAGTGACTGAATTTATCTCTCTGCCTCGTTTCCCCCTATTCTTTGGTGTCCAACATATTGCATTTTTCCAAATCTAACCTCCCTGGTTTCTGTGCTTCCATTCCTGCCATTCTCCTAGTACCCACTTTCTTTCCATTTTCACATTCCCATCTCTGCTTCCCTCCCATCACAAAGCCTCTCCAGGGCCCCACTTTGTCTATGCGAATCAGGAAGCTGTCAATGAAGTCCCTGGGAGCTGTGTAGTCCAGGGTCTCATGGTGATCTTCCACACTGCGACTGATGAAGGCGATAATTTCATGGATGTTTTTGATGACTTGTCTATGTGAGCCAGGAAAGTACTTCAAGACACCAGAGAAAAGTTCAAACATCTGTGGATGAGAAGGTGACAATGGAGTCTCCTGGGATTGTGCAAGAGAGTAACAGTTTGTGACAATTATACTGGTCCCCAACTTCTCTCTAGGATCTGTCTTTTACTTTTTCTGTATTATTTTCTATCACATACTCATTGATTTCCTACTTGGAATGGGGATGATTAATGAAATGAAGCATTATACAAACTTGGAGATCTTCCCACCTATTTTTACTCCATATTTCTTTCTTATTCCTTTGGTTTCACCTCTTCTAATCGCTGATTATGGTGGTTGGCATTAGTGTGTATTTTGCTCAAACCTCTTTTTTACACTGCCTGACTCTGTATATCTATTGATGCATTTACCTGCTTCATCGTGCCTCTTTGCATCTCCAGGAATGATCACATGATGCAGCATCATTCACATATTTGGGTTTTATTTCTGCTGTTGTGTCTGATAGTGTTATATTTACATCTTTGCAAATCATCACCAGAATTGCAAATATATAAAAGTAAGAAGCAAAGTTGCTCACTATAATCCCTTTGAAAGGGAACTATCAGTTACCTGAAATTCTCAAGCTCTATGTTTTAGTCTCTCCTCAAGTTTCTCTGTTGATGAGACCATTCCAAAACCTCAAAGGGGTCTCTCCTGATTCCCCCCCCCCCTTGCCATCACACTTGAGGCCATTAAACCACATGTAGACTTTATTTTTTAGTCTACTATCCTATTGAAGAAAGTCTGTTTAGGCTTCTCTGTACACCTACTTTGGTTTGTTTGGCTTTTCAGAGATTGTATATTAAGGGAAAAATAGCAATGTTCAACAATTACTCTTAGATGTATTCAGGAATCACTTCCCATGGTGCTCATTAGAAAATCTGTGGATTTAGGGATTGTGCTTTGGGCAGCCAAATACACCAGCTTCTTACCTGCTGCATGTTCTCCGTGTGTGATCCAAAAACCAAGACAAACAAACAAACAAACAAACAAACAAAAAAAGAGGGCCAGAGATAGCGTGGAGGTAAGGTGTTTGCTTTTCATGCAGAAGGATGTAGTTCAAATCCCGGCATCCCATATGGTCTTTGTGCCTTTCAGGGCAATTTCTGAGCATAGAGTCAGAAGTAACACCTGAGCACTGCCAGGTGTGGTTCAAAAACAAAAACAAAAAAACCCACAAAGTTTGTGTCATATCATATTAATATGGCTACCCCAGCATTTTTTAGGGAATAATGTTATTTGCTTGTTTGATTGTCATCTAATCTTTGATTTTGAGTCTATGGTTGATCTGAGTATTCAAATGTGTTTCCTGTAAGTAGCAGATTGTTGGATTCAGTTTTGGATCCATTTTGCCACTCCGTGTCTCTTCACTGGTGCATTTAGTCCTTTGACATTAAGAAAGTTTATTTTCATAGAATTTAGTGTCATCTTTATTAAGAATTTGTTGAGTCTGTTGGTCTGTTTTATCTTACATTAGACCTTTCTCTTTGTCTTTTAAAGGCTCTTTTTGAGTCTATAAAGTTTCTGAGTTGTTATTTATCTGTGAAGCTATGTATGATTCCTTTAATTTTGAACGTGAGTCTGGGTGCAGTATTCTAGGAGAGGCATTCGTTTTGTTGAGTTTTGTCAGTATATTCACCACTGTCTTTTTGTGTTCGGAGACAGGTATGCTGTCATTTTTTTTTCTTTCTTTTCCTTTTTCCTTTATTTGAGTTTTGGCCACAACGGTGACTCTCAGAGGATACTCCTGGGTAGGCACTAAGAAATCGCTCCTGGCTCAAGGTATTATCTCTGAAGCCGGGGATCAAAGTGAGCTCCATTCTAGGTTAACGCAGGCAAGGGAGATGCCTTACCACTTGTGCCACCACTTCAGCTCCATGGTATGCTGTGAATTTTAAGGATGTTCTTTGAATGTAATTTTCCTTCATGATCTTGTTTCTTTTAGTACCTATCCATATTTGAAAGATTCCTTATTTTGACTAAGGTATGTTTCGGGTGCTATCTTCAGATCTCTTTTAACTAGTACTCTTTGTACATGCAATATTTGGTTGCATCCAGTCATTTTTTTCTCTTTTTTTCTTTTTGGCATCAGTCTTTTGTTGTGGGAGTTTCCCTGCAAAAATGACCCTGACTTTGATTTCATTACATTATCTTCATGGTCTGCAATACATTGAAACTTATGCTGTTTCTGTTAAGTAATTAATTTCATCTGTTCACATTTTTGAAGACTTTCTCCATTGTATGATCTTTTGTTTTAAGGAATTTTTCAAATCTCTTCTGTTGTATGAAGTTGTTACGCATGTCATTTTTTAGCTAACTGATTCTTTCCTCAGCTGTTTTATTCTGTTGGAGAGGCATTCCAGTGAGGTTTTCTTTTCTGCTATCAAGTTTTTCTGTCCTGTTGTTTCAGTTTTAAATTTTCCTACTTTTCTTATTATATCCTTTTAATCCTTATTTGTTGTTTTTACAGTGTTCCATGCTTTCTGAGTTCTATGAGAATTCTCCATATTGCTTCTCTCAATTTCTTATATGAGAGGCTAAATATGTGTTTGGTACTTTTGGGGCCATCACAGATGCCATCTTTATTATCTAAGCATCGGCGAGGCTTGCATTTTTCCCCCATTGTCACACTTGTCATGTGGAGTTTTCTATAGTTTGTGCTGAAATTCATTGATTAAGTAATGTGCACAGCCAAGACAAAAATGAATGATTATGGAGTGCAGCAAGGTGTAACCCAATACCTGGGAGGGGCCTTGGGGAGATTATAAAAGGTTTTGCCTGAGTGACAAAAGGGAATTTGCCTGAATGGAGAATGGAGAAGAGAGCAAGATGGAGAGATGGCTGAGAAAGAAGGTACAATGTAGGGCTGAATAGGAAACTAGCATAAATGGTTATGATATAGGCCACAGATGTTGACATGAGCAAATAAAAATGTTATTTCTCTGGAAACCTGACTGCATGTGAGTTTAATACCCGCCGCTTTCCTGAACCCAGATACTCGCTGGTAGGAGAAGGTGGAACCACGTGGTCCTGAATTGGAGGACAAAGACCTTCATTACCATCCACCATCATTGAAGCCCTTCCTAAGGGCTTTGATGATACAGCAAGGTAGGATCAAGATGGCATCCAAGTCGACATGTTCAAAGTGAGGATCAGTTTTTATACTTGAAGATTTTAAGTGACAATGATGTCACCACCAAGGAAAATGGTGAATCCTGTTATAAAAATAGATCCAAAGCAGTTTTCAGACCAGCCTGGAGTTGTTTTGTTAGCTTCTTCATTTGTGCCAAAAGTTGGAAATGCTAAGTTTCTTCTTTTCCTTTTCTTTCAATCCAAGATGATGGTACTTCTTGATTTTTTTCTACCCCATTGCCTTGTATAAGAAAATATCCCCTTATTACTTCTTAATTAATTTTATTCTCTGATAATTTTTTTATTTCACCAAACAATCCTTCATTTTCTTGACCTCTAATCTATCTACCATCTCTTAATTATGATAATGGTCTTATATACACAACTGGTGTCTCTGCTGTTATCATGCCTGATTTGAATTACTCTACTCTAAAATAGATTACAGCCATCTCGATCCTGCTTGTCAGTATAATTCCTATCATCTTATATTACTCTGACCTGGCATGAGAAGGAGTTCAAGTCTTCAAATACTTGCAATATCAATCCCAAAAGTCGATGTAACTCAGGGTCTTGGTAAGAGAAACGTTTCCCAAATATAAAGGAGCAGATGATGTTGGCACTGATGGATTGGAACAAGAAAGTAGGATCCTGGAGACTTCCTATGGGAAAGGATATAGGTTATTGGACACTCATTAATGGCCAGGGTTTGCCCACTTAACAATGGCAGGATGCTTTGCCTCAAAATTTTTTTGCAACTATGATGCTTAAAATGGGGCACAAAAGGACATGACAGGGGGAATTCATAAATAACTAATATTGTCTGTCACTTGTTTAGTACAGTAACAATCATAAATCTACCCCTTTCATTTCAGCTCTGCTACAAAGGTGGAGAAGGTCTGCTGCTGCACACAATTCCAAGATGGGTACACAAAACCTCTCCATAATCTTGCCATGGTGGAGAATGAGCAGTTATACTGCTTCTCAGCTCAAGGGTTTAGGTGCAGACATCAGCATAGCCAAAAATTGCAATGGAATTTGGCGGTCCAGGCTCTGCCTCTAGAGCAGGAATAAGGAAGATATAATGGGCAAAAATGCTCCTCGTCCCTAACTATCAGGGAGATGCAAATCAAAACAATGATGAGATACCACCTCACAACACAGAGAGTAGCGCACATCACAAAGAATGATAACAATCAGTGCTGGCAGGGATGTGGAGAGAAAGGAACTCTTCTCCACTGCTGGTGGGAATGCCGTCTAGTCCAACCTCTATGGAATGCGATATGGAGATTCCTCCAAAATCTGGAAATTGAGCTCTTTTTTGACCCAACTATATCACTCCTAGGGATATAATCTAGAACACAAGAATACAATACAAAAACCCTTCCTCACACCTATATTTATTGCAGAACTATTCATAATAGCCAGGCTCTGGAAACAACCAAGATGCCCTTCAACATACGAATGGGTAAAGAAACTGTGGTACATATACAGGATGGAAAATTATGCAGCTGTCAGGAGAGATGAAATCATGAAATTTTCCTATACATGGATGTACATGAAATCTATCATGCTGAGTGAAATAAGTGAGAGGGAGAGAGAGATGCAGAATAGTCTCACTCATCTATGTGTTTTAAGAAAAATAAAATGCATTATTGCAACAATCCTCAGAGACAATGAGAGGAGTACTGGAAATTCCAGTTCATTTCATGAGGCTACCCACGAAGACTGGTGAGTGCAATTGTAGAAATGTGTACTCAGAGAAGTACCATAATCATGTTAATGAATGAGTCAACTGGAAAGCCTGTCTGGAGTACAGGTGGGGGTGGGTTGGGACGGAGGGATATTTGGGACATTGGTGGCAGGAAAATTGCACTGGTGAAGGGTATATTCTTTACATGACTGAAACCTAATCACAATCATATATGTAATCATAATTTTTAAATACAGGGAAAAAAGAAAAAAGGGAAAAAGATATAATGGTGCTCTCAAGTGCCTGAATTTTTGCTCATTATGTCAGGCTCTTGTATATTTTTTTAAAATGTTTTATGCATTAGTGAAACATCACCTTTCTTCCTCTCTCTACTTCTGAAGTTGTTTTCAGAGAACAAATTTGCAGATATTGGCTGATGTCTGCACAATTTGACTCAGATGGGAGGAATGGAGTGTTGTAGACCCATAAACAACAAGTGGGTACTTGTTCTCTGTTGCTGTCCCCTGTCCTTTCTCTCTGTTCCCTGCAAAATCTTGCTGCTCATTTCAGCAAGTATCCTATTGTTTTTATCTATCTATCTATCTATCTATCTATCTATCTATCTATCTATCTATCTATCTATCTATCTATCTATCTATCTATCTATCTATCTATCTCTGTCTCCCAAAGTTCTTCCACTCTCACTCTTGATCCCATATTCCATTTGCCTGGGTTCTTCCAATTCTGTTCTTTATCCTTCTCAGTCACTCTGCCGTTGTTCCTCTGCTCTCTGTGTATAAGTCTCAACCACTTTCTCCATACTCATGTTCTCCATTCTCCACAGAAACAGCCTGTCAGCTCCATCTTCACAACTACCAAGTGAGAGAAACCAAAACCACCACTAGTACTGCTTTCATGGCTTACCATTCTGCTCACTGCCCTTTACCCTCTTAATGTAAACACACAATATGTCTTATTTTCCAATACTCCCTTTTTCCTTTCCAGAAAGTACTATTTCAGTCTTTTAAAAATAAAAACTGTGATTAGGGCCACCATCCACTCTTTTCATGTCACATTCTACCAAATTCCTAGATTCACTATATTCTCAAAAGATATGTAACTTAAACTTGAAAATTCATAGCAAAACATCTATGTAGCTTAAAATGTGCAATCTCAGGACGAGAGTTGTCGCTAGCCTTATGCTTATAAAGCTAGTCCAGCTGCAACCAACACAAGCATGCACAATAATATCAGATAGAGAGCCAGGAATTCCTAGGGTGCATAGGTATAAATATGTTTATATGACAATACTTATTTTTCTTATTGATATTATAGTAGGACACACCAATTACACGTTAACAGGAATTCAAAGCCACCTTATGTTCAGAAACAAAGAAAATAACCAGAAGTCCAAGTACCAACTAAAAGCTTAGTAAACGTTTTGACAATGGCTAAAACATGATTTCTTTGGCAGTACAAAAAATTTAACAAATTTTCTTAATTGTATTAATACTGCTAACTGGAAATAAGCAGTATAAAATATATGATTTAGTACCTGCTAAGGAGGTAAGCTTGGATATGGTTGGAAATGAAGATTATGTATGGAGACAACTACATATTGTTGAGAGGATTGGGGTTGGAACATGGAGTGGCAAAAATAAAAGTATAAGGAACAGCTCTGTAAGTTTTGGTCTTTGACTAAAGTAACTTGTAGTTTAAATAGGCATGATTAATCACAATTGCTTGCTGAGAAGAGTAAGTAGAGTCCTTATTTATTTGTGATCACTTTCTATCACACCACAATATCCAGCTTGCTCAGTGTACCCTGTGAACCTTTCTCTCCACAGATTCTGCAGGCCTTACAGACACCATAATTTTCTTCTTTTATCACCATTTCTCTGACTACATTAAACCCTAAATTTATCTCCACAGAGTCCACACATTCATGTCTCTCTCTTTCTCTCTTTCTCCCTGTATACTCTTCTCTATTTCTCTCTTTTTCCCCCAACTAATGTGCTCACCATTAATTTTACGGAGCTCCTCCACCAGACACTGAGCCTCCTCTTGAATTAGCTTCTCAGTGCCTTGCATTCCCATTCCGACATTTCTCATGGTGTCCAGAACAAATTTTCGTATGTTCTTCCAACGTGGGTAATTACAATATATGCTACCTGGGAATTTCAGAAGTCAGGGAAAGAGCATTTGAATCCATTTATACCTCATGGATAATTCATTGTCCTCTACCCTAAACCTTAATCCCATCTCTCAGGATAATTTAGAGGTTCTTACCATATTCCTGGAAAACAGGAACCATTACAGCAGCGAATGTCCCTCCACAAAAGGCATCACCTTGGTCCACCAGAGCCTCCCGGATGGCCTCTGTCCCACATAGTATGACCACACGTCTTGGTCCAAAGTAGAGAGTGAACACATCCCCATACTGTTTTCGCATCTGTCAATCATATCCATAACCTTGTTCACTGAAATTATGTACCCCTCTGCTCACAACATGTATAGACAAAAACATTACTGATGTATTCTCTGAAGGTTGTAATTTTGCTTCCAAACACAGCAAATAATAAATTCATCTATAACCCAACTTACCTTAAAACTGGTGCATCAAGGTAAGTGTATAAGTCTCTAAGTACAGAGGATACAGTAAGGAAAGTGTTTGCCTTCAAGTGACTAACCTGGAATCATTTCCAGGGACCCAATAAGATATTTGGAACTCACCAATGAATGATATTTAAGCACAGTACCAGAATGAAGTCCTGTTCACATGCTGGCATGGCCAAACGTAAATAAATCCCAAAGAATCAGTATCCTGATGTGAAAAAATGTTCATCATCATTTATTATGGTAAAAGATAAGAGATAACAACAATGAGTTATCATCTGACACAAGCAGCATATATTAAAAATTCTGGAAGCATTCTTTTTGTGGAATAGTGTTAGAGGAATGTCATCTGATTCAACTCAGTAGAAGACAGTTCTTGATACTTTTACAAAAAGAATAACAATACCCATAATAAGAATACCCAAAATTGGGGCCAGGCAGTGGCGCTGGAGGTAAGGTGCCTGCGCTAACCTAGGACGGACCTCGGTTCAATCCCCCGGTTCCCCATATGGTCCCGCGTGCCTGCCAGGAGCGACTTCTGAGCGAATAGCCAGGAGTAACCCCTGAGCATCACCTGGTGTGGCCCAAAAACAAAACAAAACAAAAAAAAGAATACCCAAAATTCTACTTTTAGCACTTCCACTTAAATCCAAAAATATTCATTCAAAATGATAAATGTATTTTTTATTCACTGTGCATAGTATAATCAGGATATGGAGATATTTGATCAAGTTAATGATAGATAAATGGATTAAGAAGATGGGATATGTTTGTAAAATGCAAGAGTAAGAAAGAATGAAATCAGAGTGTGTACCAATGTGGCAATTACTGTTGGATATCGGTTAAGTAAAATAAAGGGAGAACAAATACTGGATAAATTTTAATCTCCTTTGTATTCTAAAGACAGAAAATGAAATAGACTAATATATTGGAAAAGGGGAATTCTTTTGACTTGAAGTAAATCCCTATAAACATTTCAATAGGCCATTTACCCTCTTGTTAATACCTGTTTCTCTGTGATATTGATGATATGCCTTACTTAGGGACTGAGACTCTTTTCCGTTCATGTTTATCGTTTCAAGCACTCAACATGGGTGGTAGAACAATGTAAAAGTTTACATGCTTAGTGTTCTCTCACACAACTCTTTTCACTTTCCTATGTGATCCAAAACAATTGCACCCTTATTTAAAACATAGCAGGGTCTCCTACAACTCTCTGTTCTGCCCCCCCATAATTATGTTTATGCACTTAATCAGTACTGTACTTAATCAGCCGAGCACATAATGACTGAAGAAAAGTCTCAGTCTATCCTATAAATCATCAGGAACTAAGAATCAGCCCTACATTCATAACCCATTCTTTTATTTCTCACCTTCAGGAAGGATTTCAACAAGCTGCTTCTATCCATCTGCAGAAGGTTGCCCAAGAAGGGCAGGGGATGGGGTCCAGGAGGGAGGCATTCATGTGTCTTTGGGTAGTCTCTTGTCAATAGCAGCAAGACAGTGAAAACAGTCAGGAGAACGAAGAGAAAGACAACTAGCTCCATGGTTTTGATCACTCAGCTGTCCTCACCCCTGCTAGTTGGAGAAAGGCTTAATACTCAGCCAACCACTCTATTGATTACATAACTTCATCTAAGCCACACCTTTATCTGATCATTAACCAGGAACAAGTACTTCTATAACTAGTGTTTAATGCAAGTATTAGGTCACTTCTAATTACCCATGCAAATGTTTGGCAATGTTAAGCTGAATGTTTAGTAAACATTACTGAATGTTTTATAAAATCTCAAACATAGTTAAAGTATTTCTGAGGACAATTGCAATGCCCTTTAAGATTCACAAAAATCCAGTATAACCATGATCTGTTTTGAAGAGTTGTAATGGAAAAAAGATATATTGTAGAGGCACAAGCCAAAAACTATAAGTGACAATCCAATAATAACAAGGGCGGTTATATAAAGATGGATAAGGGCAGGTAAGGTGCAAAGTAACTAGAGGAAATAGTAGTAGACAGACACAGACACAGAATCAGGGTTTAAGGGAACACAAGTGGGATTGGCCTCTGTAAAAGAACTTAGATTCATAAGTGCAACTGCTTCTGAATTATTGGATTTTATCTTTGACAACTTAGCTGAAAACTTAATTGCAATAAAGTAAAAATGAAGCTATGAACTACCAACATTTTGATCAGTGCTGACATTGCATATCTGAGAACCCTTCACTATAATAAAGATAGTGAATATGTCCAACACTTTCTAAGTTTCCTCAGATCTCTTATTCACTTCTCTATCCCACCGCCATAATTTCACAAGGTAATGGAAATAATAGTCAAATCAAAATTTCTATTACATTAGAAATTATTCATGGTCTGTTTCTCATGTGATCAAGAATCTCCTTGCTGTCACTACTGACTTATTATCTTGTAAATGATTCATTAACTTTTACTATCTAAACATGATACATTGGGATTACACAGAAATTTCTTTCCTTTATATGCTTGCTTCACCTGGTTCATAATTTTGAAGTAAGCAGTAAGCTGAATAATGGCCACCTGAATGTCCTAAATATGCCTGAATAAATATTCAGAGTATAATATTCAGAAACTGAATGCAAACCTTATATGAGAAAAAATTTCAAGGTTTTCATTTTTCTTCAAATAAATAAAAATGTTAAAAAAACAAAGTTTTCATTTTAATTATTTTTTCTTTGTATTGAATCATGATTGTTTCTTATTGTTGGTCTCCCAAAATGGCAGATAGATCTATTCGCATAGCTATGTGCCTTGCAAGCAGCCATCCAGGACCTATGGTGTTTGGTTCGTATCACGGCGTCCCATATTGTCCCCTGTGCCTGCCAGGATCTTTTTCTGAACAGATAGTCAGGAGTAACGCCTGAGCAACACTGGGTGTTGTCCCAAACAAACAAACGAACAACAAAAAAAAAAAGAAAGAAAGAAAGAAAGAAAATTAGCAAATCTGAAGAGAGAACAGGACTGAGGGTAGCAGAACCACTGGCTCCTTTGAAAGCAGCTGAATCAACAAATAGAATCAGGCTGATCACAGACAGGGGGAGCTTTGGTACCAGCCATGCTGAGTGCAGCCACTGCTACAAAAAGACTTGGAACCAGCAGATCTGATGGAAGCTAGGGTAACCACTGTGTGAAGTTTAGAGGGGGCTTGCTTAGGATATTCAATGAACTCAAAGAAGCAGTGCTATGGATTGTCACTAAACACAGGAGGATAGGAGATAAAGCATGAAAAAATTACAAATTGAAATGTCTGAACTATAAAACTTGTTTATAAAATTGCAAAATTCATTGGAGGACCTCACCAAGAGTAACAGCTACTGAGGAAAGAATCAGTGAGCTCAAAGATGAAGTGCAAAGACACCAGACAGCAACAGAAGATAGGGAAAGAAAAACCTCCACATAACTGTATGAAGAAATGAAATGGTGTAAGTGGGAATTGTCTTGAATATTCTTGACCTGAGTATAGTAAGGAGAAGGGAGTAAACAGAATGGAGGAGAAATTCAAATATGAGAGGATGGGGGCCATCATATGCATTGGTGGAGTTAAAAAAGACAGAACTAAAGATTTAAGCCAAATTCAACAACAAAAGAATCAAGATACTCAAATTTTAACAAGCTAAACTTAAAATATGCTTGTTATAAGGGCAGGTTCACAAAGAGGGTTGGTATTATGGGATGTGTTCGGAACACTGATTGAGGGAGGTGGTGGAATTGACCCTGATTCTTTGTATGTCTAAAACCCAACTATGAAGTATTTTTAAAATCAGGATGGCTTCAATAAAACTAAATTCAAGAAAAATAAATAAAAAACAAAAGATGAAATAAACACACAAATTAATGAGAAAATGACAATAGAAATTTGGAATAAATTTAAAAGAAACACCGTAAGCATCATGGTGTCACAGAGAATCTGAAGGTATACCCATATGAAGCAGCAACACTTGAATACATCAATGGTGACACTTCCCAGAGTTGTAGAGTTCTCCAACATCCTGGAATGCCAAAGAGTACTAGCAAAAAGAGATCCAAATAAAACACCTCAAAGCATATCCTAGTAACAATGATGAAAACCACAGATAGATTTAGAATACGGAAAGCAGCAAGTTTAATAAGGGAAATTACATACCAAGAAGTATCTTTAAGATTAACAGCATATGGGGCAGGAGAGTTAGCATGAAAGTAAAGTGTTTGCTTTGCATGCAGAATGGGGGTTCGAATCCCGAATCCTATATGGTCCCCTGAGCCGGCCAGGAGCGATTTCTGAGTGTAGAGTCAGGAGTGGCCTTTGAGCGCTGCCGGGTGTGACCCCCCAAAATAAAATAAAAAACAAAACAAATACACACACAGACAAGATTAATAGCATATGTATGAAAGGCAATACTCAGGCATCAAGGCAGATACAGCAAATAAACTCAATGATATGTAACCAAAAATACTTTTATGCACTTCATAAAATGCCATATATTTTGCATTTAAGATGACATCTTTTTGGTGTCACACCCGGCACTGCTTAGGGGTTACTCCTGGCCTTATGCTCAGAATTCGCTCCTTGCATGGACAGGGTACCACATGGGATGACGAGATTCGAACCACCGTCCATCTGTATGAAAGGCAAATGCCATAATTCCACGCTATTTCTGCAGCTCCCTAAGATGACTTTTTAACCTATGAAAAACTTCTGAAAAGTCTGGTGTTGTCTTATATACAATATGCTGAAATTTACTCCAGTGTCAGGGACGAGTGATGCTCACCCAACCTAAAGCCACATCCCATCCAGCTGCCAGGCGTCATCACTCAATCCTCTGCTTATCCTGATTAATCTTTCAGGGCACTCTGAGAAGCTGAGTTATCGAGCACTGCATCCCATCCAGCCTCTGGATGTCATTGCTCGTATGCAGCTTTCCAGTGCATAAACCCTATATTTTAATATGAAAAGTAGAAGGTAGTCTTATATCCCGGTCAGATATTATGGCACCTTCACCCACCAGACTCTCCTTTAGGATTTTAAGAGGGACACACTGTTTTGAGAACTTAGGAACATTACAGACTCAAGCCAGCTTAAAAGAAGAACTTAGGAGTTTCTTTTAAGGCAAGACATATCCCATAAATGCACCATACTTCTACAAAAAGATAGCACTAATTTCCAGAACAAAAATATATCTTTTGAGCAGAGAGAGAACAGTAGTAAGGCATTTGCCTTGCATGCAGCTGACCCAGAGGGACCTGGTTCAATTCCCTACATCCCATATGTCTAATATCTCATTGTTTAAAATTGGCATGGCCCTAGCATGCCAAGGGGCAATTTCTGATTGCAGAGCAGGAGTAACCCTTGAACACCACTGGCTGTGGCCAAAAAAAAAACCAATCAATCAATGCATGAACAAATAAAGTTATAAAAATATCTCTGTTATAAAAGTCCCTGGTTGAGTTTAATAAGGAAAAAAATCTAACACTATCTAAAAATGGGAAGAAGATATGAACAGATATTTCCTTCATAAAGAAATAGAGATGTTCAAAAGGCACATTGTCTTAAATGAGGTGCAAATTGAAACAAGAATGAGATAGTATCTCACACCATGTAGACTGGCACACATCAAAAAGAACAAAAGCAACCAGTGCTGTCATGGATACTGGAAGAAAGACACTTTCACTCACAACTGGTGGGAATGTTGACTGGTCTAGTCCTTTTGCAAATAATACAGATATTCCTCAGAAAATTAGAATTTGAGGTTCCCTGTGATCCAGTAGTACCACTTCTTGGAATATAACCCAGAAGCCCAAAAAACACAATGAGAGAGTCCACCTGCACGCTGCAGCCTTATTTTCTCTGGAATGCCTCACTAGCAGAGTAAAAGCTGCTAAGGACAGAATCAGTGAGCTAGAATATGAGGTACATAACCTGTCCATTTAACAGAAGTAATTGTAAGAGTCTTAAATGAAGATAGAAATTATCCTCAATAAAAGTCAACAGGCAACAATATCTCTGGGATAAATTTAACTGGAACAGCATAGGGGTTTCAGAGAGCCAGAAAGAAACCTATGAGAAACAACTGTCAAAATATCATTGCTGAGATATTTCCAGGATGCTGCAAATCAGCTGAGTCAACCAGCAATGAGAGGGGCTGCAGGATTAAGGAACTCTTTCCTCTTCTAGAAGCCAGGAGCTTTAGACAGCATGGGAAATGGCAGGCCTCCATGCAAAAGGCACTTTTACCAAACGTATCTGGCCTCGGGTCCAGGACCAACCCAACAGTCT